>LPNX011136432.1:17081-27331 GCA_001517045.1 Pseudotsuga menziesii | reverse complement strand
TGCAGAACAAATTCAATTAAGTTTCTGATCGATTTCATTACTGCTCTGTTCTTTTATTTTATGGTTCAAGCTACGATTTACATATGATGTACAATCACTAGCAATATTGGATAAACGCTGTTCTTTTACTGGTTAAATGGTGAAGATATTGATGGTTCAAATCACGATTCCAGTACATTATATATTGCTGTTTATTCAAATGAGAAGTGTCAAGAAAACAATTATGAATTATGAATAATTTCCCGTAAAGGAATTTAATTGATGACTGTTCATTCAGCGCTGGGAAACTGAGCAGAACCTTGTAGTCTGTAGCTTAGGGTTAGATTTACTATTTAAATTGCTTTTTAATCTCAGTCCTTTTTGCTTTCATAAATCAAATACTATGTGCTTAAAAAGAAACAAATGAAATCACCCTTGTAAAAGGATTTTGTATCTGTAAGTTGCAGTATTTTTCATCTGTCAGTGGATTTAATTTACAGTTAGCTAAATTCCAGATAAGTCTAGCCCCTAAGTCCTAAAACCTGGATGTGTCTCAAAGTTTACTAACCCGGATTGATTTAAATTTAAGTTCTGATTCACATTTGTAGATTAGAGCCCAACACCTAGATTGCTAGATATTGATTTGGACTTTTGCGACATTATGTTCAATTTAAGAGAATAATACATACCATTTGATGTTCATATAGGTAAGTTGTTTAGCCCCTTGATTCAATCTATGAACAAAGGTTTGTGTAACCCATGGAGGATGCTTTGGCCAACGCAGTGGTTGACCATATATAATACCTTATCATTGGTCATGTGATGAACACGTCCACCTAACTATTTAAAATGAGCTACACTGGCATAGGATGTGTTTTTTACATTCTAAATTCAACTATAGATATATTTTATAATACAAAAGAAGACATCAAATCCCCACCATTACACTTTCTTGCTAACTTAAGATAAACTAATCCATACTCTTGCTATCTTAAGATAAACTAATCCATAGTCCTTGATTACTTGTTTTAATAATTTACTTATTGACTTAATGATGTCAAACTTGACAATCTCATTCTGGTAATCAATTTCTTCTACTTGTCAAAATGTAAACTTAGATTATTACCATAACACCAACATAACTATTGCACTATTGAGTTAATGATGTCAAACTTGACAATCTCATACGAGTAATTAATTTCTTCTACATGTCAAAATGTAAACTTGGATTATTACCATAACTCCAACAGAACTATTGCTCCACTAGGCAACATACCATATGATACCACTATGTTCCCATTACATATATAAAATCAGAACCATTAAATTTATATTTATATATACCAGGACTCGCCCTGCAAGGTGCAAATGTACAACAATGAAAAAAATAAAAATAAAAAGAAATAAAGTAGATAATAAAACCATTTTCAATTTTCAATTTTCAAAACTCATAGTGGTCAAAACAAATTTACAATTTTCAGAACTCCTCAAAAGCGGTTGGATCTAGGAATCACCCTTTATTTTTACCGTTTATAACCAAGTCATTGTGATAAAAAACACATTTACCATTTTCAAGCAAGCCCAATATCAATTTCCCTTATAAATCCGCTTTACTTTTTATTATATATCTAATTTACTATTTAAATAAAACTCTTGAAGGCATGTTCGCATTGATCCAGTCCAGCTGGAAGCTACTGTGTATTATGAAAATCTGGGTGAAAGATACTGTGTATTATGAGGATCTACATGTCAAAATGTAAACTTGGATTATTACCATAACACCAACATAACTATTGCACCACTAGGCAACATACCATATGATACCACTATCTTTTGCATTACATATACAAAATCAAAACGATTAATTTTATATTTAAATATACCAGCAATCGCCCTGAAAGGTGCAAATGTACAGCAATGAAAAAGATAAAAATAAAGAAAATGAAATAAAAATAGAAAACAGATTTACAATTTACAATTTTCTAAACTCGTAGTGCTCAAAACACATTTACAATTTTCAGAACTCCTAAAAGTGGCTAGATCCAGGAATCACCTTTTTTTTACCACTGATAACCTAAGTCATTGTGATAAAAAACACATTTACCATTTTCAACCAAGCCCAATCTCAATTTCCCCTATAAATCTGCTTTACTTTTTAAATAAAACGCTTAAAGGCATGTTCACGTTGATCCATTCCAGCTACGGTGTATTATGAGGATCTCAGTGCAAGCAATACGGGTCATTTACTGTTAGGATCCAGGAAAATGAAACCGCTGCAAGCACACCCTTTTCTTTGGCAATGGTACTGCTCATCACTCCATAATATGTTACAATGCAACAGCTGCAAGCACATCCTTTGCTCTTGCAACGCCGCTGGTAATCATTCGATAGTATGCTACAGGAAACTCTAAATATTTCCCTACAGGAAATGTGTAGACCTGGATGTTTCCAGAACTTTTCTCTGCTTGGAGTATGATCATCCAGTTGTGTCCCAGAATTTCTCCATTCCACTGGAATGGGACCAGAAATAGCAGTGAATTGAGCATTGCTCCATGTGCCTAGATTTTATTGGAATATCCCTGTTATGAGATTTTTTATTAACACAGTCCTCCACTAGTGAAGGTAGAATTTTCCCATTCAAACTTATTGCAATGAAAGAATAGAATGCATAGAAAAGTAACAAACTATAAATTTATTAACCCAAGCAAATAACATATTTGAAAAATATTGGCTACATGTTGTGCCCAAAATGAACATTGAGATTGCAATAATGCTCTTGTGATTCCAGAAAATTGCACACGCTCACAATTAAAACGTTCACACTAAATCTGTGATACAAGCATACAAATAAAAACTCTAGCATTGTATTGTAATTGTCACATGCGTTCAATCCATGATAAAGCATCCACAAGACCAGTGCATATCCTAAACACAATCGATTCATCATTTGGAAACTATGCATTGAATCGATCTCCGACCCTTTCAGAATAAAGAGTATAATGTTGACCAACTTTGTCAAAATATAGTAATGGTTCAACAGTGAATGACATGGATCAAAACCAGTCGAGCAAAGTTCACTGCATTGTCTAAAGAGTGCAACAAGAGAAACTGGTCCCACCAGAGAAGAGGCCTTGCAACTAATGTGTGATGTGTCATCTCTGGGGCTCTGTATACATTGAGAAGTTTGCAGGTCCCAAACCTATGGATTTGTTCACACAATGTCAAATATCAAATCATCTGAAATCAGAGACATACATTTTCTAGAATTGCAGGTGCATGAAAAACATTAAAACTCGCAAGGAAGACACTGTTTAATCAGAGCACGGTTATTTCTAAACCGGACCAGTTTAAGGAAAAGTTTTTATCTTAATGTGTAAACAAAAAAAAAGCAGTGGAGAAGAAGCAAAGAAAATTACTCTTCTTGTGTGGTCCATGGAAGCGGAATAATATGTGTCTGCCCCTGATACTAGTGAGACAACAACTGCAGCAGAGTTGTTAAACATTCACGCCAAAATGGTGCCATCATGTGGAATGGAAAGTCAAAAAAATCAGCAAGGCGATAACGTGTAATGAAATATTACTTAGACTCTACTTAACAAGGAAAAACACATGAAATAGATGATTAAAAAATCCAAGGCAGAAGACGTACTTGTGTTCCACCAAAAGTCATTTGATTAGCAACAGCCAGGGCATGAACTTGTCCCCTACAGCCATCTAAAGATAGCTATGTTGCAATGAGAGCATTCCGTTAGCCGATAGGATCATAGCACAGTGGATGTATTTAGATTATGTTGTGAGGGAAGAGCACATGAGGAGCTGCACATGTGGGAGATATGAGCGTGGGTCACTTTTGCATGAAGGGGTGATCACAGAAGCATAAACTGGAGGCCGTTGATTACAACAAAAGTTTTATAGGTTGTCTCACCTTCTCAAGCTGTCTGGGCAGCCCATTTCCATACTTTAAGTTCACCCTTTCCGTCTCCAGTGAAAAATAATCCATCACATCCAATCTTAAATTGCCGCACCTCATTTCTTGAGAATAATCTGCCTCGTTCTCTGAACCTGAGACAAACATATAAATGTTATTATAACAAGATAATAACATCGATGCATAGCATGATCCACGGTCTCAACACCAATTTAAAAATTAACATTGTGAACTACAAAATGAGTGCGTGAAAGATCTCCTAGTCCCTGAAATATTTTTAAAATGGGCAGAAAATGACCCTGAAACAACCCAGAGGCATTCCAGGATCCAACCTGTTGCCGTTCTCAGAGAAAAAAAAACATTTCAATTTCCCAATACTTGAGTGGGCGTTCTCCTCTTTTACAATGATTGAACATTCAAAAATAGAACACCTCCCCTACTGAAAGATAGAACTCGTGAATTTGCATCTATGAAAGGTTAAAGCAATACTGTGAAGCATGCAAAAATCGCTACAACCATTGGCATGAACTTGAGAGCAGGTATACTTACGATGGAAGGTCGTAAAGGCGCACACTGTTATCATTGCAAGAACAAAGCAGAACAGGCTTGGCTTGTCCATCATTCATTTCACACAATGCAAGAACACCCTGTGAGAAGGGAAACCCATAAATATTAACTCCACTTAAAACTTAAAAGTTGATTACGAGAAAATAAACATAAACCTTGCATTATCTAGTGACTAGATAGGATTATTTGACTCAATTCTTGCATCGTAAACAAAAAGCAAAATATCATTTTATATATATGGCCTTACCGCATTAAAACAAAAACAATAAAAGAAACCAGTTCAAATTTATAACACATCAGTGAATATGCGCAGTTAATATTCCAATAAAATGCATCAATTTTTCCTACCATAATGATTTTTAGAAAGTTGAGATGGTTCTCTAGATACATCTTGTATCTCTTAACGATATGAATCCATCAAGGATCCATAGCTGATACAAATCTGGGCATATCCAAGGAGGAGGCGGGAGGCTCTGGTAAAGTATGATGGCTTCCATTGGGAAAACTATGAATAGGAGACAAAATGCAAACTGCAAGCTCCCAATCTAGATGTTTGGGTTTTAAAGTAGAAGTCAAGACATCCGCAAAGTAACCAACTAAATATTTCCTTGTGGTATCTAGTTTGTTAATGACAAAGGTCTTGCCTTAGGTACCCAAACCACCTTGGCAATCTCCAAGGATAGGATGGAGGTTTCTAGAGTCATGCAGGAATGGGACCTCGACTCGGTGGATTATTCAACAAACCCACTGGAGGGTGATGAATATGGTTGTCATTGATGACAACATTAATGAAAAAGGTCAAATTGATGATGGAAAGCATGGCAAGCAATGATTGATGACATGAGATGACAAAGAACAAGGACATGGAGACAAACATGGCAAGAACGACATGAGAGCTTGGCAAGAAGGACAAATGACCCATTCAGTGGTCATTTGTGATTTGATGATGTCCTTTGAAGTGTATATGCTGGTTGGTGATCTATGAAAAAGATGGAGCCCCATAAGCTTGATCAACAATGGGGGCATTGCTTGACAACCTTTACGGGCATAATAGAAGGCGGCTAAAGGCCATGACATGGCATGAGAAAGAAACCTAATAATGCGGAAATAGGTTATGGAATGGCCACCAATAAAACAAATCATTGTTGATTTATTTAATATAATAAAAAGGAGAAACTAAATGTTGTAAAGTCGGCTCCAAATGAATCTGACAAGTCGGCTCCAAATGAATCTGACAGGTCGGCTCCACAAAAAAATGCTAAATTATTTTTTTTTAAATACGACAAGTCGGCTCAGAAAAAATATCATGAAAAATGAGTATAAATGACCAAGAAGTATATACTTCATTTGTGTGTTGTTTCCGATGGTTCTAGCTCTGAGATTTTCGTGGGTGCTATGAGGCAGCCGCAGTGTTTGCAGCAATTGAAGTACTCGCAGTAGCTAAGCAAAGAAGTGTATCTACAGCAGCAGCATAATAATCGTGTTTTTGGGCTTAATCAGTTCTTTGGGGCAGCAGCAACAGTAAAGATAGGTCTGAAGTTTTTACACTAGCAGTGAGCAGACTTTGATAGAGTTTGAGGGTGCAATTCTATGTTCTCTAATCAAAATCGTGGGACTGATATCTTCATGTTTTCTGCTGCCATTGTTGTTGATATCACGATTCAATGAGGAAGAACTCTATGGGAAAGCTTCATTGTTAATTACAATGTGACTGGGCATTCTTTTGCAATTCGCAGTGATTATGATGTTAATAAGTGCATTTGGGGTCTGATCTCTTACTTTCATTGATATCTGGTTTTCACTCTTTGTTAGGACAGACCTCACACTCGGCTTTGGGCACAAAAGACTTTGACTTTAGCTCAAATGAACGATGGGCACAACAACTACAATCTTCAGATCTGAATGCTTAATCTGCTACAGAATACAGGGCTCGGCGTTTTATTGTTTATCCTGAGTGTACATCATAAGTCTGGTTTGGAAGACAATTCAAGACTGAGATTGCAACAGTATACACAGTCTGAATTCTTGCACAGTCAGCTCAGTGATACACAGTCTGAATTGTTGAAACAGTCAGAAGATTGAAATTCCGGTATGCATACACAGTGATGGCATTGATATGTTAGCATACAGAGACATGATGTTTACACGGTAAATGATCAACAATGCCCAGTGATGACATATATGCTCAAGGGTACACAGTGACATACTTGCCATATGATTGAGAGTGAGCTGATATATACACACGGATTATGCACAGTATGGCATAACTGATAATGATGCCTACACTCAGACATTAGGCAGCGATATGATGATGTAAATAGTGATACGGTGATCTTGAGATAGTTGATTAGTTTGACATGATTATTTTCAAGTTGAATTGATGAAATAGTGATTGCAGCAGACCCTGAGTTCATGAGCAGAGGGCCGTGATGAATGGACAAGTGATTGACAGAATAATGATGATGTGTTTAGCTGCTCACAGTGATGACATGTAATAGATAAGAAAGTGTGTGTAACTACAAGCTGGGCCTTGTACCATTTCTCTCAGTAGAATCTAAGAAAAGACCAAGCAGAGTCTTGGATTGAAGTAGGTGCTTCTAATTCAGTAGGTGCTGATTTACCTCACGGTCGCAGCCGTTGAAATACAAAAACATTACAAACATTATAACTTGTCTCTTGTGCAATGTGTTGATGATTATGTTTTTTATTTGATGAATGAATTGATTATTGATGCATAGTCCATTGATGAATATGATGTTGAGTTGAATGTGGAATGATGACTTAAGTTATAGAGCTTGAAGAAGTGAAAATTGAAGTAAGTCCAAGCTCACCGATTCACCCCCCCCCCTCTCGATGAGCCAGTGTGTTTAACAGAGGGTCTATCCATTTCGTCCTAGCCAAAACCGAGGTGTGAAGCCTTTGTAAGAGACCTTGGTAAAGGTTCAGCTAATGGAGAGGTCAATGTTTTACGAGTCCACAAACATTGGGGTTGGGGGTTGGTGTTTCCCCAAAAATTCCATCCCCTTATTTTTTTGCATTCTACGATACCGCTGAACGATACTTGCCAATTCTCTCTGGGCGCTACAATCTTTCCACTGCTCAATGGATTTTCCGATTTAGGCGACGGTGACAATGACATTAGTGCAGCTTTGTGCAAGGTGGACGACGCCTCTATGCCCTCGGGCGTTGTAGCTATTGGGTTATTGTCCTCATTCGAGGGCTTGGAAAGTTTTGGTCGACCTGAATCTTTCAACCATAGCCTTGTGGTAAGCCAAGGGGAGTCTTGAGGTGCTAGAGGTCTAGCCCTTTCTAGCCTTGACGCACAAAGCCACCAAGTGGTTCGTTTCATGAGAGGATGGGTCTCTCCCTCTTGCACTTCTTTTGTTGGTTCCGTGGATAGTGCTATGGTGACGAAAGGTTTTCTTTCTAGTTTTAAGGGCGAAGATGCTTATGCTTTGGGTTTGAGAAAGAATGGTGTAGATGACGGCAGTTTTGGCTTTATTGGAAAGAATCTGGAGAAGAAATTTGGCGGTTTTTCCCCTTAAATACATCTCTCTGGCTTTTTCCCTCCGACCTTAAGGACTCAGGTGGCACTGTTGGCTTGCATGATCAAAAGCCAAGCAATCTTCGGAAAAGAAAAAGATGGAATTGTGTCAAATCTAAAGGGAAACTAGTGAAGTTAGTCCTTGAGGAAGACATAAAGATGCATGCCATTGTAGAAATGGTGGATAGCACTTTGGTTGGACGCATGCGAGGCAATAAATTTAATGTAAAAGGTCTCAAGCTATGGATGACTTGGTATTGTCTCCCTTCCTTGGATTATTTACCTTTAACCTTCATTTCAACAAGAGACTGGTTCGCAGTTATCTTAAAAATGAGATAGATGCACGTACAATTTCGAAAGGACAGTGGTGTTGGGGCTCGGCTCCACTACTAAGGCTTGGAGTCCTTTGTTTGATGCTCGTAACGAGCAAATGGGTTCAGCTCCAATCTGGATAAGATTGCCTAGAATGCCTCTTAAGTTTTGCTCACTGGACGATTTTCAAGCCATTGGGAATAAGCTTGGATGCTTTGTTGTCGGGGATATGTCTTTTGGACTCGGGAGAAATGATGGTGGCTCGAATTCTAGTCTCATTGGACCAGCATGATGGCTTGGATGAAGATCTAGAGTTATCAAGTGAACCCCCATGCATGTCCAACAGCTGGATTGCGAGGGGGTACCTTTTAGATGTCTACGGTGCCGTGGGTGTGGTCGTCTATTGGAGGAGTGCAATTTACCTTTCAACACAAAGAGGGGGACCCACAAAGCAGAGGGAGCTAGAGGTGGAAAAGTGGCATCGAATGTTGATGGAGATAAGTTTGTTCATTTTTTGGCGTCTGCTCAAGCTGAAGGATCTATGAATCTCTCTGAAGTAAAAAGGCTGAAGCTTTAAAACTGGAACAAGCCAAAAGAATGATCCTAGATGATAGCGCTTCCACCTGGCACCAATGACTCTAGCTTGGGAGATGATTGACAAAGGAAGCATTCAGAAAATACTTGTTGTTGGCAGAGATTGTATGACCTATATTGGGGAAGCATTCAATGAACCATAGAAGTTAACAGAGGAAGAAGGAAGCACCTAAATGTCAAATTTGCGAAGCTCAGCCACAGGTACATCAAAGTCATTTTCTGAGTATGTTTATACAAAAGACATAATTCTACCATTCAAAGTCTGGAGATTTGCACAGACATAAGAAAGGTATCCAAAAGCATCTAAAGTATCATCCTTCAAGCCTTGACATCAGAGATACATGATTTTGGTTGGTATGAAGACATACTAACAGCACCTACAGTATGTGCAAACAAGACTCACTGACAGAAGTGGCATAATGATAGTGGGAGCAAGAGATTATGTTTCTGGCCATGGCATTCAAAGATCAAACGATCAAGGTTAGTTGAAGACATAATGTGGAGAGTGTAATGAAGAAGCTACATGACAATGTCTATTTGAAAGCCCTGATATGAAATGGCAGAGGAAATGACTCTGAAAGCAAGGTCAGAAGAGCTAAATCAAAGAAATAAGGATTGTGTAAAAGGAAATTTGAGGACTGAGCATTTGGTATTAAATCAGAAAATATCCTTGTGAAGAATAAAGTTTGTTTGATCAAGACATAGAAGAGGCTTTAACAAAGCTGAGGTATACATACCAAGGATTAGGTCGGTGAGCAGAAGTGGGTCTCCGCAGTGGCAAGAATGAAATTACACAGGAATACTCTTGGTCAAGGAATGAAGGAAAAGGACCTAGATTAATGAAAGAGCTTTATGACTGCTGGGTGGGAACAGTTCTCAAGACTTAAAACACATTACTTGAAGTAGCTCATTTGCAGGAACTATTAACTGATTTGTGTGGATATTTTTGGCCACTCCAACCAGCAAATCTCTATGTCTGAACAACAATAATCCTCCCACAAATCTGCCAACACAATGCTAGGATTGGTTGAAGAGGTCCTCACCTTAAGTGTTTTAGACTTAGTGGAAGACAAGTGGGCACATTTTTCAATTTGGTTGTTGTAAGTTTGAAGATTATTGCAGACACTTGAAGCAAATTTCAAGCCAGTGGTTATAGACCTAATGAGAAGAGCTCTCTGTACAATAGCCAATGAGGATGAAAAGATTAANGTCATGATAAGAAGATCAGATCTGCAGCGCAAGAAGAAGCAAATTAAAAAGCAGACTTGTGATTTAAGAGAAAAAGGACATTGATAAGTATATTGACAGTAACTTGACAATGACAAA
>LPNX011136410.1:0-19366 GCA_001517045.1 Pseudotsuga menziesii | reverse complement strand
TATAAAGTGGTCCAAAGGGGTTAATGAGTCTGCAGCGGGACAAGGGAAGGCCATACAATGTGTGATTCACCTAGTGTGGTGAAATCCGCTATAACACCCTATGTGCAAAAATTTCACATTCCCTTACTGAGCAAAACCCTAGTTTCCAAAATTGACCTAAAACAGGATCCCTTGTGCATGGACCCATAGTAGAGGGCCACCCCTAGCACTATATCGATGTCCTAAATCCAACGAATTTGACGGTTCATTAATCCAAGCCACGACCATCATTCTATGGGGCATTGAATCCCACCTCCTACAGGATTTTAGGGACACGTGTTGAATCCCTACCTAGGGAATAGAATGTAAATCATGCATCAAAATGAGGTTCTAGTGGGTCATGCAAGTGTGTTTAGGGAGGTTCCATGTGGGAACACTATCCACATGTTCACAGTCGAGGAATTTTCAAATTTGACCCCTATGTGCAAAAATTTTGGCATTCTCTTACTGAGAAAAACCCTAGTTTCCAAAATTGACCTAAAACATGATCCCTTATCCATGGACCCATAGCAGAGGACCACCCCTAGAGCTATCCCGATGTCTTGAAACCAACAGAGTCGACGGTTTTTCGATCTGAGCCACTACCATCATTCTATGGCACGTTGAATCCCACCTCATACAAGATTTTAGGGACACCTGTTGAATCCCTACTCGGGGCATAGAATTCCTACCTCTATGCTCCAAAACAAGGTTTCTATGGTTTAGAATGAAAAATATGGTTTACGGTGCAAATTGGAGTTACTAGGATTGTCTATAGGGTTTGTAATCTAGGATTGGAAATGATTATTAGGCTAGAATTACCACTCCTTAACTACATGGCTCCCATGGAGAAACAAATTATTGAATTCAAGGAGATGTAGTTATAGGACCAACTTCGAGATTCAAGGAAAATTCAATAGACATATCCCAGATAGAGTGCTAGATAATTGTATTGGGATATACAACATGAGTCATGTAAGTACGAATATAATACAACAAATCTATGATGAATCTCAAGTGCAATTTATCAAGTGTTAGAAGTCTATTCAATTTATCAATCTATCAAGTTGTAAATAATCAATGAGACCTTGAAACCAAAATATCTGACTACCACATACCTGAATACCTACATGTGGTCATTTGACTAGACCATTAGGATCACCTCTAATAACAACGATATCCTTTAGCCTCTCGTGCTCGGAGCAAGGCAACAAGTATCGTGGCTTTGATGAGTTCTTGCTTGGAATTGTTTGTAGCTGGAGGTTTGTGCCAATAACTTAGTTTGTATAATGGTATATAATTTGACATGGTCTATAATATTCAAATACATAACCTTTTTTCTTTCGTGCATGGGCAACCTGTCTCAAATATTCTCCTTTGATAACCATCAACCCAATTGGAAAATCATTGCCCTCGAAGTCGCTTAATGAGATAATGAGGGTCTGCTTCCTATCCAAGAAACGTGCGAGCCAGTAGTCAGTGTGTCATTCATTGTTTCTCGTGGAAACCACTACATATATGTTCCCTGCATAAAATAAAGTGCGTACAGATGAGTCAGCTAACTAAACACAACTAGTCATCAAACATTTCAAAGTTGTCAACATAATAGTCGAACCTGGTTGTATGAGATCTGAAATGTGGTCATAGTCATGTGAAATACTCGACTGACCCTCCTCCAATTGCGATAATTCTACAGTTATTTGTCGACCAATGGGGAGTGATACATGATCCCAGCTGTCAACCCAATGTGTCGATTCATAGTTGTCCCATTCACCACTGTTACATGGATAAAAAAACAAGAGAGTTTTCTTGTCCACATTTCAACTATAACATTGTATGATGATCTAACTGAATGGAATGCACGAGTTCCTTGGATGGTCTTGCACTCATATAGGTGTGATTGATCTACATCGACCACCTCCCAAAAATATCTATGTACATGTTCTTTTTGAGATTATTGGTCTTCTTTCCTTCTAGCTCCCTGCCCCATCACTGAAGAACACCATGCAACAATGGTCTTTGCATCTCAGATGAGCGAAATAGTTGTGAATTTCATCTCTTACCTACGTAATGCGGTATTGATGCATGCACCTGCTCCATCATGTTCCCATTTTCCGTGTCCGGTCTCAAAATATTTCCAAATATGTGGCACCTTGTGCCTCTTGTGGAGAATACACAACCATTGGAAAACATGGGAATTTTTGAATTGCCTCAGACAACCATCAGACCAAATCCAATGTTGTTCCATTTGTTTACGGTTATCCTCCAAGTGATTGTAGAACAATTGAAAGTTGTTTTGTACAAAATCCAAGTCATGACACTTGCCATCACTTATTTAAAAGTGATACTCCTTCAATATAACCCTTTTCTCTTCAGTACTATCTGCCCCATGTCTATAGGTGATATGGACCATTAAGCTGACTTGGTCTGAGTGATAATATTGACTCTGAATCTCGTTCTGTGGTTGAAGAGTGTAGTTTTCCACAAAATCGACCACTGATAATATAGTTCCAATAGGAAATGTATCCTTGCACATTCTAAACTGCTCATCTTTCCAACGAGCCACATGTACATGATTTACATTTTGTTGTGTCTTTTCAAAGAACTCCTCCATGAAGTTGCAAACCATTACCTGGTAGATCAACAATAAAGATGTACAAATCAATAGTTTGTTACATATATGAAGTAGCAATACATGAAGAAAAAAATACTATTTAGGAACTCGTTACTAACCTGAGAGGTGACCAATTGTATTTTTTTTCTTTCATTCCCTCCACCGATATCATACGTGACATATTTGAATCACTGCAAGTTCACTTCATGTCTCCTAAGTTCATGCTCATCGATGACATGTATGCATTTGTCCAAAAATTCCATTCCACCACACCTTGGGCATGTCCCATCTACGCAAGGTGTTTGATATAACCTGCAACCTTTTGTCCTTCTACACAAAATGCTATGGATAAAGTATCTAGATGATGTCGGTGGCAATGTCGTTGAGCATTCCATCACAAGAGTGTTATGAAATACACACAATATATGTATATATGTGTCATAATAATAACCGTACTCAATGTGATATCGACAACAACATGTGTTACGAGTTGTGTTTATTTTAACATACCATGGTTTGCATTTCTCAAAGGATATTTGGCACAAGTTAAGTGTTTTATGTTCATTCCTAAATCTCTCATATAATTATGTTTGTGGCATGTCAAGAAAATGTTTAATGTGGGGCTCATGATCCGTTGAACCGCTTCTCAATTTTAGTACATCTTTTTGGTTGGATGAAGGTCTAGTATTTTCATGCCAAAACTCCTGCACGAGTCCCTTTACCACATGAATGATCTTCATATCGGAGTGTGGCAACCTGCCAATGAAGGACCAGACATCTGTTTGACCAGAGTCAAGTTGTTCTCTTCTAGAACAATACTTACAGAGTGCTTTGATATCCAATCCTACAAGTTTGGATGTAGGCGTAAGAAGTTGAAGGGCCTTGGTGCTTTTGTTCATGATTGATTGTGACAACACATGACAAACTCCATTTTGATCCTTTGAACATGATTTCTTTCCAATAGTACTAAATGCATCTAATAAACGTTTGACAACATGAGAACTTGGTTCAAAACTATTTATCATCTTTATCCTTAATTTTTTCCTAACAATAGTCATAGACCTAGATTTTAACAACGATATAAATAATCTACATTTATCTCCATCACATTTAGAATCAAAATAGTTGACAAGTATCTGTTGAGATTGATATGAAATACTACATTTAGACAAAGTACCTTCAAGCGAACCAATGAGACTTTCATCGATCTGTATACGTTTACAAGTTCTTCGACATGAAGTTGCTAATGGGGGTAGGGAGGTTGGAAATGCACCCTGTACCATATCACCCAGTCAGTCTGGAATTTGAACATGAGCTTCATGTCCTTCCATATATTCCTATCAGTCGGATGGTGGAAATTGGAAATCCTCCTGGGTGGTCTGAACAACATTTTCTTCTTCGAGCATACGTTCAGAATTCAACATCTCTCTAACTTGGTCACTTGTATACCCACATCCAATTAAATCTACAAAGGTTTCAGGTGGCCTTGATGTGCACCTGCATTTTACTCCTTGATCAGTGCCATGTAGTGCTCGTTCTTCTACTGATATGGAGACCAAATGCCCCTCGAGCGAATGCTTTTTTCTTTATTGATGTGGATTGGTAGGAAGAATTGCGACATCCTCAACAACCAGAATTGGTTGAGTGTCCATAGAGCGTCTTAGATCGGTCATGTCATTTCTTTAATTTCTTTAATTTCTTCAAGGATTTCATTGGGTATCCTCTTCCTTTCTGATTTTCTTGCTCGATTATGTGATTTTCCCATCACCACAATGATCAATGATATATTGTGCTCCTCAATGGGAGATTACCCAAGCTTGGTTTCTTTCTTACTCAATTGTGTCTAGATACTCAAATTAAGGGGAAGATTGGGAGGAAGGCTTCCTTTGCTAGCTCCTCAAATGCAATAAAAAAAACAGTGGAGATGGTCAATGGTACTCTTCAATGGGAGACTCCCCAAGCTTGGTTTCTTTCTTTCTCAATTGTGTCTAAATACTCAAGTTAGGGGGGAGATTGGGAAGAATGTTTCCTTTGCTAGCTCCTCAATTGCAAGAAAAACAATGGTAGAGATGCTCTATGGTGCTCCTTAATGGGATATTCCCCGAGTTTGGTTTATTTCTTGCTCAATTGTGTCTACATACTCCACCACAATGACCAAGTTAATGCTTCCTTTGCTAGCTCCTCAATTGCAAGAAAAACAATGGTGAAGATGCTCTATGGTGCTCCTCAATGGGAGATTCCCCAAGCTTGGTTTTTTTCTTGCTCAATTAAGTCTATATTTCTTGCTCCTCAATGTATAAAATGATCCAAGCAATACTTAGACACTTGTGATGGAGATGTTTGATGTCAAAAACAATTTTTTTTGTGATAATATGGTGAAGAAGAGAATGAACACATTGTCTGCAACCTGAAATTGCACGTAGAGTATGAAACCTATGTGAAATAAGATAGAGTGTTTCTCGGAAAGTGATTGTTGTTGTTTATACTGAGACAAAATGTTCATGTGTTATTGTTAACAAAAACGAGGGTGCATTTTGACCACAGAAAAGGAGTGCTCATTTTCCTTGAATAGTTTTTAGGAGCATTTAAGAAGGTAGTTCCATGGCTAAGGGATCATTCAATGTTTGGGGTGAATTAACAAGCACTCCCTAAGTCTTAGTGCCTTAACACCCCCCCCCCTCTCTTCAACCTAACTATATTGTTTTAAAACTAACTATATTGTTTTAAAACTCAAGGGATGTGTGTGTGTGTGTGAAAGAGATAGGTTAGGGGGTGTTAGTGGTAAGAGGAGACATAGGGATGTGTGTGTTTGAAATAGAGATATAGGTTAGGGGGTTTTAGTGGTAAGGAAAGACTAACATAATACTATGCATGACCCATTGAGGGGTTCATAACCTCCTATTAAAATCCCTAATCCCCTTACTCAATATCATGGGATTTTAGACAAAATTTGTGAAACACAAACATCAATTTCCATCCTAACATATAATTTACAATAACATAACACATTAATTATTGTATTCTACCAGGAATGATCTTAAAACAATTTATAGAATATGATAATGGAAGGGTAAGGTTTGGTCCTTTAGGCCATGAAGACAATTCCAATCAAGTAAGGTAATATGGAAAGTCTAGTCATTTTGGTTGTAACTCATGTAATCCTTTTTCATGTTTGAGTTGTAGATAAATTTACTATGGGACAATGGAGGGAGGATTCTATATAGGAGATTTTGATGGATGAAGTTGATATTAATTAATATTTAATTATATATATAATCTAAGTATTTTCCATGTGCATATGCGAGGGATGCATCAATCAATTATATCACTAATGCAACTGATCTTTCTCTTCGTGGATGCCTCACACGTGTATTTTATAACTATTATTTTGTTTCATATTTTTTTTGTTGTTGGACCGAAGATGTGCATTCTACAACCCAACAAGGGAGAGATGTGGAACTCCTTCCGTGCTCATCCTAAAGTTGACATGTGTCCTTTAAAAAACGATTACTAAAAATAACATGTTGGCTTAAATTAAATTTAAATTATTTAGAATTGCATATGTATAAAACAACATAAATTGAATAATTTAAAACCACAAACATTGGATTGCACATTTTCTCAACATTTCCACTCTAAAGGAGGATTTGCACCTTCATAGATTTCATCCCTTTCAGTGCTTGGTAGATCCCCTTTTAGATGGATCTATGCTAGCTTTAATAGAGTTAAGTTTGATCAGACTATTAATACTAAGACTTAATGTTCATAACACTATTAACTATTTTAGTGGCATATGTATTATGTTTTATTGTACATTATACTTTATGTACAAAAATATATTATGTAGATATAATGTTAATACTCATATGAGAAATGTCACATCGCCACTCCTCATATCGACGATGGAGAGGACATGACTAGGTTGCTTCTGCTATCAAATGAGAAATCTAGCCCCTGAACATGATAATAAAAATGCATTGAATTAAAAAAATACATAGATGCATTATACATGAAATAAGCAACGGAAGAAAAACACATTCATTCAAGCATTCGACATGTTCATAATAATTCATCAAATAAGTGAATACAGTTGCAGAGATTAAATACACAAAGAATAATTATCTTGAGAAGAAGCTTCCCCGCAACTAACTATTTTGATGCAATGTTCCACCCAACCATAGGCCAGTGTGCTCATCAATCTCTCAGCATCACTGTCACCCCTGAGATGGGCATGATTTCCACAAGGAGCATGTCATAACCCCAAATTTTCACAAAAAATTAAAATTTTTGAGTTAATAATAAATGCTATAACCTGCGGTTTTACTAACAGCTAACAGTTGGCATAAAGAAACAGTTATGTAATTGGTTTCACTAAATTATAAAATAACTTAACAGTTTATTTTTCGTAGCAAGATTAAACTCTTTTTGTGTGCTATTTTCTTTAGTTTACTAATTAGTTCTTTTATGTCAATAGGTGGAATATTCTTTTAAATCTGGGGCTTACTTAGCATTCGTGTTAACGCAGATGAACACTGTTTCTTACAGGTATGATTAATCGAGTATATATTTTTAAAAGATCTATTAATGTCAGCAATATTTTGTTTGCAAATTAAAAAGCTTAGAACAATAAGCTGCTAAACACTAGACAGATCCTGTAAGGTAAAATCATTTGATTTTCATCAGTTGTTCAAATAAACAAGCTTGGAAATAAGTAATGACAATACAACATATTTAGGACTCTAACACTAGAATCTCAGTTACAAGTATTTCTACTTTAGTCTAAGTAATTTGTAATACTTATAAACATTGTTTTGTTGACAATATTTTTGCAATAATATCTTGTCTTACCTGTACATTTATTATCCCTTAAATTATCTCTATAAGATACTTATAGCCTATTATCTTATGAACAGTAAAAACCTTTGAGTGTGGAAACTATGACCATCATACCCTTCTACAAGAGCTTATGGTTACCACTACTTTATTCCCAAGTCTAACTCTGTGTTCTATTAACTTTTGAATTTAATAGGATCGTTCCTATTCCAATTATCAATTGTTATCTCTGTAATTATCTTACTGTCCACTAGACATTTTGCGTGAGCATAAAGCCAAGTTGAGTATACTCCCAAGTATTATCAAAGTAATGTTGCATAAACTATGTGACATAATTTTGTGATAATATTCTTATCTTCAGCTTGTACTACTTCACAGTTTCAATGCTATTTGAGTTATTAGTTCAATTACCTTTTGTAGATAAGCATAATTGATTTGTTCACTGAACATTCAATCTACCAAAAAGTCATTATTATAATGTACTTACATCTAGCCTTTAACTTCTTTTGCATTATTACAAGATGCTATCTATAAGTTTTAGACTTGTAATATTCCTAAGGAAAAAGAGTTTACTATGCTTAAGCTATAATTTAACTTGCTACTAGAGACACTATAGTCATGCCCTAGCTAACATACACTCTTTTTATAACTATACTAAAGACTTAAAATTTTAATCTATTTTATAAACAAAACATATATCACATGATTTCATTCTACTCAAAACAATGTTTAGAGTATTGTCGTACCACCAATATAATGTTATGGTAAAGTTCATTATAAGACTACATTATATCGTTGGTAGCAAGGGTTTATGCTTAAATCCCATCGGGCTTATATATACGTGACACAATGGTTGGTCAACGTAATCCCTCCACGATGATAAACTAGTGATTAGGTTAATATAATACATGGTGCTATTGATTAGTGAATTGATTACAATTTATTGGGTTTCTATTATGGTTTAACCCATGTTCCAATGAACAAATAATTGGTAAAATGTCTCCTTGCAGGAACTATAGGACATGACCCTCGCTGCATGGATAAATTTGTGGCTACATGGTTGAATCCTGTCCACGTCTAGAAAATATATAGTAAACTGGAAACCTAACCCAACGCATTATTGTTCCACAGTTTACGTTGGCTCCAAGGTTGCTTTGGCTTGTCTCCCATGGCGGTCGTCGTTCTCCTGGTTACCTTCACCTTATACCTTGAATCCATGCTGCCTCCGTTCTCCAGTGAGTGGTTTTGATTGCTGGTTCTTTCTCTGCCAAACGTGGAGTTATCCTTCCTGTTACCTTCTCTTCACTGCCTATGAAACCTTCTTCCAAAGCACGTCTAGCTTAGTGATTGCTTCAGTTTTCCTTCTCAGCTCTTCGTAGCTCGCTACTGTGTGAGGTTTTGAGTGTTGTTAGGTTCCCCACTGCACCGTCTATAGGTGACAGTTCTTTTGAAGCGGTTCGCCATACTCCCAGTGACAGGTAATTTCATAAAGAAACTTTCTTTCATTTACTGCAAGTTTTGATATAGAATACTTTCAAGCTTTAGCAAGTAAGATAATTTACTGACAGGGATTTACACTCGATGCAGGTGCTCGTTGAAGTGAAGCTCATACAGGGATAAGAAGACAGCCCTTGCAACGACTGTGGCTCATGGCTCAAACTCAGGTAAGCCCCATGGTCTGAAAGATGGGTTCTCCCTTATTTACAGTTAGGGTGGTCATTGGACTTGCCCAGGGTTTGAATACCCTTTCTCATCTTGCCACGAGTTATGTTATGCTTTTATTGTTTTGCAGGTTGTTTGGAAGAATGTTTAAATTCAAATCCTTGATAGGGTGGATGCAATTTGTAAAGTGTAGAGTACTTGTTGAAGCTTGGCTTCACAGTCGGTTTAGGTTGTAAATTTTGCAAAGGTAGCTTCGCTGCGACTTGTTTGGTTGTTAGGAGCTTATGCTATACTCTGTATAATTTAGGGTTTTTACCCTTCCTAACTATTAAAGAAGTTTAACTTGGTTGAGTATTTTATAAGGGTTTTATATATAAAATTTTGAAGGCTGATACTCACAGTCGTGATGTAAATCTTGTTTATTTAATGAAATTCATAGGTTAGGGTTTGACCTGTAAAACCCTTGTTTGGTTTATATTACTCTTATGATAATAATTACATTGTTTCTCTATTTTAATCTATATGTCCTTAAAGGACTAAGAGTGGATTATTTGACTATTTAATGATGATTACACAATTGATACGAATTTGGTTATTATGTCTGTACTTGTAATGTAATATTTTTTTTAAGGGTTTGAACCCCGACATTTAGATATATACTGTTATGAATAGACTCTGATTCTTTTTTAAAATGCATTTACACCTGTTAATCAATAATGTACTTTATCTTTGTTACAAAACAATTTTAGTCAATAGTTTTAAAATAATTAACCTGTGTATAACCTAGGTTACTACAGTACTAAAAATATTTATAATTTATGCTCAGAACATGAGCTAGGGTTTACTCCTTTTTAACTTAAATAGGATATTGATTTCTATATTATTATCTTGTAATTTTTATTACTATTGTACAATTTTTTTTTCTTCAATTTGTTTTTATAAATTATTAACTATAATTGTCACTGTTTAAGGATAATAATATTATTATTTATATTTATAATACTATTATTTAAGTATAACATATATTCTTAAGTTTATGTTGGTTCTTATTTGTATATTGATTACGACTGAAAGCAGTCTGTAATAATTGTGTTAGTTAATTCAATTATATATGTAGACTTACTTTAGAGAACAAAAATAAAAGAACCTTCTTCCCTATCAGTATTCTTTATAATTATACTATCTGCAAAGGTATAAGAATAGTTTATAGTATTAACTTAAAAACCTAAGTTACTACTGTCCTTTAGCTATTAAAACTAAGAAAGGACTACTGTAACCTTTATCATATTATTAACTATAGTTCAGATAGATGCAGGAAGATTAGTTGTCACTAAAAAAAAAAGATAAGGTACCAGTATTATTTTTATATCTTTTCTTAAAATAAACTATTAACTTTCAATTGATAAAACTAATTCTTGTGTTTTCAATGTAAAAGTACAGTTTATGGAAATAGAAACTGTGTAGAAAATAATTTATAAAGTTAAACATACTAATGTCAATCAGTAATATGAGTATTGTTCTATACTAACATGCAATTTACACAGTCTATTTCTGATAACATGTCTGCGAAACAAATTAATAATCTTTCTAGAAAAAAACTATCTACTAAGAAGTAACATTTCATTACTCTAAAAACATAAATATTCGATTCATTTATATTTCTATCATACTTCATTTACTTAAACAAACTACCTGTGCTAGAGTACGATCTGGATTACTCCAGGTGGGGAAAAACAAAGGTAGGATTTATCTTTCATCACAGTTCAAATTCAGTCTAGAATAACTAAGATATTTCAACACATCATAACATAACATCATTCATTAATTGCTCAGACACAAAGATAAAGTATAACACATAAATTAAAAGATAATGGAACCTGTCTTTAAAAGCTGGACGACAACAGCAATGGGAGGTCGTTCCTCCCTACCAATTCCTGGAGAGTGCACAAACAACGACTTCTCAGGACCCCCGAGCCTGTTCTGGTCTCCTTGGTTGGAACTAGGTGGAGAAATCAACAAAGAGTCCTGAGACTCAATACCAACTCTGCATACTGCAGTAAGATCTTTCAGCTGCAAAGATGTACTAGATCAACTTCCTGTAGTTTACCCCTCAAACACCTTCCTTCCAATTTCCCTTTCCCAATGAATTCCTTGAAGTGCATTCACCTAAATGATTATTATTTTGGAATGAGCAGCCTTAGCTCTCTACATTGGGCATTTTTAATAAGATTGCCTAGGTCTTTTTGGGTTAGTTGTCATTAATTGAGCCACCTGCTTTGATCCCACTTTCTTGGGGGATCATGACCCCAAATGTAGGGAAGTTGCCACCTACAACATAGGAAGTGTTTGAGGATGTTGCCACTTGTCTTTTTGCTCTCCACCTAGTTCCTTCCACCAACTTGACCAGTAACACTCTTTTTAACAGCTCTCCCAAGCTATTGTCTCCACTTTTATTTATTTAAAATTAGATATTCAGAATTACATTCCACATCCTTGACTCTGCTGAGTCATCAGTTTTCACTTAGCATTAAATTTAACATAATGTCTGGGAATAAAATAAAAATAAGATAACATTATTTTACAAAATTGGGGCATGTGATCGAGCTAGGGAGGAACATGATTACCCACAACAAGACCATACACCCACAGTCAAGCCAACATATAGTTGGGTTCCGTAGACCATCTAAGGCGACAAGCCAATAACATGGGGGGGGTTCCTTGGACTTATTCGGCCAAGCCAACCTTCACATCAAACCCATTCAACCATCTAACATATGGATTCCTTGGACTTACTTAGACAAGGAAAATCCAGGATGCACCTCATAGCAGAATACAATTGTTGGGTAAGGACCAAACGTCCTGGGAACCACAAACAAAAACAGTAGATGGGAAGAAAAATAACCCAAGTCAGCAAATCGTTTCAGGGAATGTTTAATGGCTCCACAGAGGCAAAAACAAACTCTACAAATCCCATCTCATGGATTCAAATTTTGAAAACGTCTCCGAGTTTCAAATGGGAAAAAGGGACCCTTCTAAACCCCAAAATTTAGATCTATCTTCCTGGGCAAATAGCAACACCAAAAATGACTTCCTAACCATTGGGGAAAATGGGAAACCATAGAAAAATGTGGGGGAAGATCCCAACTTGCTCACAGGTGCAAAAATGGCCTTAACAAACACCTAGAATTCATGGGTTTCTTCAAACATTCGATGTGCAACCAAAAACGGGTTTTCCTGAGCCGGGTAATGAGGAATCAACAACAAAAAACGTCAAGGGAAGATCCTAGCCACTTAGCATTACCAAGAAGACCTCCCATCCATGGGGAAAATGAAGAAAACTGCAAAATGTGAATGGGGAATGCACAGGAGCTCCCAAAAATGTGAGGAAGAGGAGGAGGTGAATGAAGAATTGGTGAATGATTAATTTTTGGGTTCTTACTTGCCCATTAAGCCAAAAAACGTTTTTATAAAATGGGTGCTTTACCCAATTCAAAATTGACCCCCATGCCTTTCCCATTCCTATGCAATAACTTCCTCAACCAACTTCTAGATGACTGGGCACAAAAGGACAAAATGGGTAGTTGACCACTTTATGGGTTTTCCCTTAGAAATTTGTCTTTTCCCCATAAGCTCAAAGGTTTGAATATCCCCTCCCCCTCCCCATTCCTTGTGAAATCATGCCCCCATCTCTTTAACGTTGCAGCGCATAGCTAGTTGTGGTATTTTTATTAATTTGCATTTTACATGATTTCTCAAACATATTGTGCCAGGTTAGCACATAAACCATCGGCATCGATTTTAATCGCCCTGATACATAAAATACTAAACCCATGGTGGGGCCTTTGCCTTGAGCTCCACACCATGATCAAATAAAATATTTACATCATGTGGAATTCAATACCATGGAGTCAAAATCGGGGTATTACAAGTAAACAACACATAAATTGTAAATTAATACTTTCCTCTCATGATAAGTGAATTATAATATGAATATAGAAAAAAAATGAATTAGTAGCCAGGAGTATTGACAATTTTTGAAAATATGATGTAAAAATATGAAACATAAAAACTTGAATTACCTTTGAGAATTAAGATAAACACATATATGATCTATCAATTATCATTTGTTATCTATAATTTTAAGCCCTTAACACACGTAAATTATACCAAGTTTAAGTTCACACATAAATTAAATATAAATTGAAGTTAAAATTAACTTAAAATTATATTAATTAATAAAAACTATTTATATCATGAATAAACATTACATATTCTTCTCCAAAATCATTACTAATATAAAATAAATTGACATATAAATAACATAATTATGTGAATAGGAGTTTAGATATTATCTTAGGGCTGATGCACAATCATGGACTCCTTAAAGGACACTTTAGATGCCACATAATACTGAAATAAACGGAAAACTCTGATTTTAGGTGACAATTAGGGGTACTTCCCTAACTTATTTGAAGATGAAGTAAAAAGAGAAAAGATAGGTAATTGAATCAAATTTCATAATATATAGCATTTATGTAGAGAAAATGTGTGCAAATGATTGTAAAATTAGTTTCTGTGAAAGTGTGTTTTCAAATTTTCAGCACGTCTTAACATATATGTTTGTGCAGGTGTAGCAATATATGAGGTCAATGATGTCCATTTGGGATAAAATCTTGCAGACATATAAAGGACATATGGGCCTAGTGCAACACTATTTATTCGGAATTTTTGATGAATTATTTTTTATTATTATTAATTATTGAAGTCAGAAAAGTTTGAAATTAAAACCTTATGTGAAGGTGCAACACTTTAGGGGAAAAAATTAATGAAATCCTTGATTTCTTAATATAAGATCGTAGAGATTGATCTCGTCTAGTGCACCATATTTGTTTTTTGGGAAATGGTGATGGAAATCAAAAGTTATATAACAAACAATCGATGTATGTATTTTCAAAAACTAACGTGTGTCATTTAGAAAAATAATTATAAATAAATACAACATAGTTTTGAAGGAAAAATTTATATATTCAGAATCGTCATTTCGTACTCTACAATATCGTACATTTTCATAAAAAAAATATTGTGTATGTCATATCAAAACACGAGATCTAATCTGAGCATATTGATAGAGTTCTAAAAGACAAGAAATAGCCTTGGTTGATTTGTCCTAGCCAATAGGTTCGGTATTCTGAAGCTACTTCCAAAGCTAATACGAAACGTTAATCCCGCCAATTATTTAAATTTTCAAATAACGCATATGCGATATAGCTTATCCATATCACATATGCGATATAACGCATATACGATATGGATAAGCTATATCGCATATGCGTTATATCGCATATGCATTATAGATTATTCATATCACATATGCGATACATAGAATTATGTTCAGAGCTAATTTATGTGGTATGGCTTCTAGATTCACAATGTCACTAGCTACTTCGAAGTTGTATGGCTGGTGGGTTCCCACTATAGATTACTTCATGGAAGTTCTTTAATGTTGCTAGCATAATTTAACTAGGTAAATTCTAATGGTGCTATAGGTAAATTTTAACTAATTTGTTTTTGTCCTAACGCATCATTGTTCACCACCCTCATCCTCATCATCATCACCACCCTCATCCTCCTCCTCCTCATCATCACCCTCATCCTCATCATCATCATCATCATCATATAGTCATCCTCCTCCTCCTCCTCATCATCATCATTGTTCATCATCATCATCATCACCATCACCCTCATCAGCTTCACCATCATCATCATCACCCTCATCCTCATCTTCATCATCATCATCATCACCCTCATCCTCATCAGCATCGTCATGGTCATCATCGTCATCATCATCATCATCAGATGTCATCGTGACCTCATCCTCCTCCTCCTCCTCATCATCCTCATCCTCCTCCTCCTCATCATCAGCATCACCCTCATCCTCATCAACTTCATCATGGTCATCATCGTCATCATCCTCATCCTCATCCTCATCATCATCATCGTCAACCTCATCATCATCATCACCCTCATCCTCATCATCATCCTCATCCTAATCATGATCATCATGGTCATCATCATCATCATCATCATCATCACCCTCATCCTCATCACCATCATCATCATCATCCTCATCATCACCCTCATCATCATCATCATACTCATCATCCTCCTCATCATCACCATCATCCTCATCATCATATTCATCGTCACTGTCATCCTCAACCTCATCATCACCCTCATCAGCATTGTTCATCACCCTCATCCTCACCATCATCATCTTCATCGATAGCCTCATCCTCATCCTCATCATCATATTCATCATCCTCCTCATCATCACCATCAACCTCATCATCATCTTCATCGTCACCCTCATCCTCATCATCATCATCACCCTCATCCTCATCATCATCAACCTCAATCCTCATCATCATTGTTCATCACCCTCATCCTCATCATCATGATCATGATCATGATCATGATCATCATCATCATTGTCATCATCATCATGGTCATCATCATCATCATGGTCATCCTCAACATCATCAGCATCCTCATCCTCATCATCATCATAATCCTCATCCTCATCATCATCACGTTCATCACCCTCATCCTCCTCCTCCTCATCATCATCATAATTGTCATCATCATCATGGTCATCATCTTCTTCGACACCCTCATCCTCAACATCCTCAACATCCTCATCATCATCATCATCATCATAATCCTCATCCTCATCATCATCACGTTCATCACCCTCATCCTCATCATCATGATCATGATCATGGTCATCATCATCCTCATCCTCATCCTCATCATCATCATCATCATCATAATCCTCATCCTCATCATCATCACGTTCATCACCCTCATCCTCATCATCATGATCATGATCATGGTCATCATCACCCTCATCCTCATCCTCATCGTCATCATCATCATCATCATCATCCTCATCCTCATCCTCATCCTCATCATCATCGTCATCACCCTCATCCTCATCAGCTTCATCATGGTCATCATCACCATCCTCCTCCTCCTCATCACCCTCCTCCTCCTCCTCATCTTCATACTGATCATCCTCCTCATCATCACCATCATCCTCATCCTCATCATCATCGTTCATCACCCTCATCCTCATCATCATCATCATGGTCATCATCATCATCATCGTCATCATCATGGTCATCATCTACATCGACAGCCTCATCCTCAACATCATCAGCATCCTCATCCTCAT
This sequence comes from Pseudotsuga menziesii, assembly GCA_001517045.1. Lineage (NCBI taxonomy): Eukaryota > Viridiplantae > Streptophyta > Pinopsida > Pinales > Pinaceae > Pseudotsuga > Pseudotsuga menziesii. The sequence continues at coordinate 3,005 of LPNX011136410.1, read as the reverse complement.
CATCATCATAATCATCATCCTCATCATCATCACGTTCATCACCCTCATCATCATCATTAGATGCATCATTGTCATCATCATCATGGTCATCATCTTCATCGACACCCTCATCCTCAACATCATCATCATTGTCATCATCATCATGGTCATCATCTTCATCGACACCCTCATCCTCAACATCATCATCATTGTCATCATCATCATCATGGTCATCATGGTCATCATCATCATCATGGTCATTGTCATCATGGTCATCATAATCATCATGGTCATCATGGTCATCATCATCATCATGGTCATCGTCATCATGGTCATCATCATGGTCATCATCATCCTCATCACCCTCATAATCCTCATCCTCATCATCCTCATAATCATCATCGTTCATCACCCTCATCCTCATCATCATCATCATGGTCATCATCATCATCATCATTGTCATCATCATCATGGTCATCATCATCATCATGGTCATCATCTTCATCGACAACCTCATCCTCCTCCTCCTCCTCCTCCGCATCTTCATCATCATCATCATTGTCATTATCATCATGGTCATCATCTTCATCGACACCCTCATCCTCAACATCATCAGCATCCTCCTCCTCATCATCATCATAATCCTCATCCTCATAATCATCACATTCATCACCCTCATCATCATGGTCATGATCATCATTGTCATCATCATCATGGTCATCATCATCATCATGGTCATCATCCTCCTCATCATCACCATCATTTTTCACCATCCTTGTCATCATCATCACCATCATTGTTCACCATCCTCGTCATCATCATCATCATCACCCTCATCATCATCACCCTCATCCTCCTCCTCCTCCTCCTCCTCCTCCTCATCCTCATCCTCATCGTCTTCATTGGCACCCTCATCCTCAACATCCTCAACATCCTCATCCTCATCATGCTCATCATCATAATCCTCATCCTCATCATCATCACCCTCATCATCATCATCATCATCCTCATCATCCTCATCATCATCATCATCATCCTCATCATCATCATCATTGTCATCATCCTCCTCATTGTCACCATCATTGTTCACCATCATCTTCATCATTGTCATCATCGTCATCATCATCACCATCCTCATCCTCCTCATCATCATCATCACCATACTCGTCATCATCATCATCATCATCATCATCATCATCACTCATCCTCATCATCACCATCACCCTCATCCTCATCATCAGATCATCATAGTCATCATCCTCCTCATCATCACCATCATTGTTCACCATCATCTTCATCGTCACCCTCATCCTCATCATCATCATCATCACCATCACCCTCATCCTCATCATCACCATCATCCTCATCCTCATCATCATCATCATAGTCATCATCCTCCTCATCATCAGCATCACCCTCATCCTCGTCATCATCATCTTGCTAACAACTGAATGTTTAGTTTCTGAGATAATGAAATCTATTGATCTGAACAAAGAATAAGTATTCAAGAAAGTTCTTCATATCCAATTAATATTTTAATGAAACAAAAACAAAGAATAAGACTTGCAACCACTTAGTATAAGAAAGTTCTTCATGTCCAGTTACTATTTTAACTAAACAAAAACATTAAGGTTATTTTAAGCCAATAAACCAATAGATTTCATGGATGTTTGTCTTAGTTCACTTTTAATTATGTGTAGGGACTTGTTTGAGATTTATTTTGATTCCAGTTATTTTATTTTCAAATAATTAAAGTTATTTTATCTTCAAATAATTAGAGTTATTGTTCAAATAATTAGAGTTATTGTTGTATAAAATAACTATTTGATTATGTATATGTGCATGTATGTTTATGCATAATATGCATAAACCATATAAGTGTATATTTCCATGAATGTATGGATCATATTTTAAAATATATATTTATAAAAGGATAAGGATGGGGAGATGGAAAAATGGATGTACATATTTTTTCTTATGCAACCCAAATCACCAAATCTATCTATCTGAAGCTAAAAGAAAAAGAAGACAAGCACACAACAATTAGAGGAAAAGGTAAGAATCCCGAGGTGGAAAAGGTAACAAAAAAAAAGATCACAATGTAAATAACACATTTTCATTGAGAACTAAATTGCATATGCGATATATCGTATATGCAATAAATCGCATATACGATATATCGGGAATGCATTATGGAAAACCCTTTCCCTTCATTAAAAAGCTAAAATTCAATATCGCATATGCGATATATCTCAGGTGCGTTATATCAGAAATGCGATTTATGTTTTATAGAAAATGTAGGGTGGCATTGGGTTGGCCACCTTTAACGTATCAAAAGACATAATTCGTCTGAACCCACGCACAGAGAATTGTTGGACATGCAAATTCTTATCATTACTTACATAATTGCATAGTTTTGTATTGGTTTGGGTGGATTTCAATGGGGAATGTACGTAATAGAGGAAGAAAGTCAGCAAGGAAGGTGCTTACATTGGAAGAAGCAGAAAATAAAAAACAAAAAAAAAGAGAAGATTCAAGAAATCGTCGGCATTCATTACATGAGCAAATATTTCCCATTCCCCCTCAAGAGATACCTGACCTAGAGGCAAAGGAAGATAATGCAACATTAAAAGAAGTTGGTTATACGGAAGTTGATATTATTCATCCATTAGTAGACGGTCAATCTTATGAACATTTCAATAATTATGTTACTCCCAATGCAAATGTGACTCAACAACAACCTTGTTCAGTGGTTCAATCTCCTAATCCAAGTTGTGAGCCGGTAGTGGATGTAAACGTCACTCCAGCATTTCAAACGGCAAGAAATTTTGCATCAAAATGAAAGAGAACTCCTAAACGAATACAAGTGGATGAGAGCGGATTGACTTCCATGGAAGGTAAGGTGGCTAAACGCACCATCCTTTGTCATTCTTCTCAAATAATGAAACAATATTTTGATAACAAATCCGAAGCTGGTAAATGCCAACTGTTTTTAGCTTTGCTTAAATCTAGAAATATGGAAACTG
>LPNX011136388.1:0-21675 GCA_001517045.1 Pseudotsuga menziesii | reverse complement strand
CCCACAGGGCATTCGGTAAGGCTGAGTGCCAACTTCTCTGGTTTTCTATGACAGTCTTCTTTAGGATTCTAATGAGGTTTTTATTGGAGGATTCAGCCAAGCCATTCCCTTGCGGATAGTAGTTAGCAGAATAATGTAATTTTATCCCTTTCTCATGAGCAAATGCAGTCAACTTAATTGATGAAAAGTATTTAGCATTATCAAAAACTAACGAAATTGGAACTCCAAACCTGGTCATGATATGATCTTGTAGGAAGCTGATGACTTCATCTTCGTTTATCTTGCGCTGTGGGATAGCTTCGACCCAGCGAGTGAAATAATCAGTTGCAGTAAGAATATACTTGTGCAGTAGGGAAGAATTTGGTTTTATTTCTCCAATGATGTCCAATCCCCATTGTTCGAAAGGCTCTGTGATCATTACAGGCTTTAGAGGTGCTACTGCTCTAGGTTGTCTTCCACCACATCTTTGGCAAGTATCACATTTTCTGACGTGTGCATGTGCATCCCTGAAGAGTGTTGGCCAGTAGTAACCAGCTCTGAGGACCTTATGGGCTGTAGTGTCCCCTGAATAATGTCCCCCAGCCAGACCATCGTGCAATTCAGACATTACTTTCTCAGCATCTTCTTTCTCCAAGCATCTCAGGAGGACTCCATCGTAGTTTTTTCTGAATAATATGCCTTCTACGATTTGGTAGGAAGCTGATATCAAACGAAGAGCTCTTCTTTGTTTGGAACTCCAATGTTCTGGCAATAGCCCTGACTACAAGTAATGCACAAGGTCTCTATACCAAGACTCAGGAGCGGTGAATAAAGGACAAACATCCATTACATGCAACTCGGCTTCATCTTCCCATGCTTGTTCTTCGTTGTTTTTTCCTCCGGTCATTAATTTGCATAACCCTTGACATTTCACTATAGTGGCTGGCTTGAATTCAAGATCGTATTCTTGAAGGGCTGTTACCCAGTTGCCCCTTCTTTCTCCTAACTCTTTCTGACTGAGAAGGGATCTTATAGCTGGGTAAGGGACTATTACCTTAGTTCGATTTTTTAATATATAAGGTCTGAATTGCTTCACTGCCTTAAACACTACGTATCCTTGCTTATCAATGGCTGGGTAGTTTAATTCAGCCCCTTGTATCCCAGTGCTCATAAAAGCAATTGGGAATTCATCACCCCCATCTTCCTTTTGCGTAAGTACAGCTGCCAATGAATCATCGGACGCAAATGTATACATAATAAAGTCCTTGTCAAAGTCTGGACTTTTCAGAGAGGGCGCATGTGCAATAGCAGTCTTGATTTTACTGAAGGCAATCTTTTCAGTTTCAGTCCACTTAAACTGTACATTTTGGTTGACCATCTGTTGTAATGGTTTAACAGTCTGGGAAAAATCAGGCACAAACCTACGTACGAAATTTATTGTTCCCATGAAGGATTGCATTCCTTTTTTATTATGGGGCATGGGGATTTGTTCAATGGCCTTAATTCTTTCTGGGTCTATAGATATACCTCTCTTTGAGACTATATGCCCCAGTAACTTGCCTTCTGTGACCGCGAATATGCACTTTTTAGGATTGAGGGAAATACCATATTTCTGACAGCGCTCGAAGATTTGGTTTAGGTGGAACGCGTGCTCCCCTCTTTTCTTCGAAAATATTGTGATGTCATCAAGGTAGACCACCACACTTCGTCTAATCAGTTCACGGAAAGCTATGTCCATGGCTCTCTGAAATGTTGCTCCAGCATTAATCAGTCCAAAGGGCATTCTTCTATAGGCGAAAGTTCCCCATTTAGTTCTGAACGTTGTCTTCAATCTATCTTCCTTGTCTAATAACACTTGGTTGTAGCCAGAGAACCCGTCTAACAATGAAAACATTTCAGAACCAGAAACCATTTGTAGCAATTGTTCCATGGGAGGCACCGGATAGTTGTCTTTATCTAAGGCGCGGTTTGAGTTTCTGAAGTCCACGCATAGTCTGATTTCTCCTGACTTTTTTCTGATCGGCACCAGATTTGACACCCACTCAGAGTGCCTAACTTTAAAAATAATCCTAGCGTCCAACAATTTCTTCACCTCGCTTTGAATCAGTGGCTCCAATTTAGGGTGCATCTTCCTTAACGGCTGCTGATATGGCTTGATGCCTGCTTTAATAGGGATGATGTGCTTGATAATGCTGGTGTCGTAGGTCTTCAAATATGCGTACGTCCATGCAAAGACATCTTTGTACTGTTTAAACAAACTGAGGAACTTGTCTCTTTCCGCTGGTGAGCAACTTTTGCCGAGGTTCACGAACTTAGGATCCATCTCAGTCCCTAAGTTTATTAGCTCGAACTGTAGAGTTGAGCTATGCGTCTTCACATTAGCGGGTCTTCTGAACTTTTCATTCAATTCAAACATCTTCTCTAACGTTCTGACCCCTTTGGGAATGAAATTGTCATATTTCATTTCAGCATGATGTTTCTCATCGTCAATAATGGCTCCTTTAAAGACCTCATCATTTGTCAAGCATTCGATTATTTGCTGATCATCGTCAAATACTCGTAGGTTGGTGATCATATTAGGTACTGAAGGCCTGAAAAGTAATTCAATAGAGCATTTCTTATTAGTGGGAACCAGCCTGGTGGCTGATGTAGCTAGAAGATCAGCAGCTGCATTTTTTATTCTTGGGATTGAAATAATGTTAAATGCATGAAAATATTTAAGCAAATCCCATACCTCATTTTGGTAAGCTTTCAAGTGAGGGGAAACACAATGTATTTGATTTCTTATTTGTTTCACAACTATTTCTGAGTCCCCAAAAACTTTTAAATTACTAACCTTTAGCTCAATCGCTTTCTTGAGTCCCTGCAGCAGTGCTTCATACTCGACCATATTGTTAGTACACTCAAACTCTAATCTACAAGATAGGAAGTGTTTATTTTTTTGTGGATCAATAAGGATGCAGCCAGCCCCTAACCCTTCTAATTTATTTGATCCATCGAAATATAAGGTCCAAAAAAAACTATCTACTGAAAATGAATCTACTCCTACTGCTAAATCAACTATTTTACAGTCAATCTCATCAGCCTGAGAAAAACGAAGGAGATTAGGCTGGGTGACTGGTATGTCGCTGGCCTCTTCCGCTTGATAATTCCCTGGTTCTAGTTCAAGAAAGTAGTTTACCAATATAGATTCAACTGGTACATTCTTCTCATCCAATTGAGTGACATTGTACTTCATGTGAGGTTCTCTCAAAACCTTATTCTAATTGGGACTCCCTTTGTACGGAAACCAAATATGTGACCAATCTGAGGTGAAATACCCATTTAATTTAGCTGACCAATCTCTTCTCAGGACCAGGCCATAAGCATCTGGTATATCAGCCACTACGATGTTAATAACTTGGCATACTCTGTCATCGGATGCCAGGCGGATTAGGACGTCTTCCATCTCACCAACTACCTTGATGTCTATCCTGTCCAATTGCACCACCCTCCACGTGGTTGGCTTAGGCTGCCCATTTATTTTCTTACATACTGAGATGGGCATGACATTAATTGATGCCCCTGAGTCCACTAGACAATTGTGCACGTTATGATTAAAAACTTCAAACGTCAAGAGGAACGGCAGATGTTTAGTTTTAGACTTACCTCCAGTGCTAGCTTCTCCAATTTATTCTTCATCCCGAGGTTGATTATCAGTGGGCAGCTTCTATTCAGATGTTTCAAGTGCTTTCAACAACCTTTCTTTCTGTTGAGGTACTTTGCACATTTCAAACAGCGGGACGTTTTCCTTAATCTTCTTTAAATCTTCAACAATGTCATATTCAATTTGTTGTCTAGTGGACTGATATTTATCAGTGCTCACCTTTTCTTCATTTGGATTGGGCAATGTTCTGTTCTGTTTAGGATCTTGGCTAGTAATCGTGAATTCCGGAATCTGATCAGCCAAGGATTTGTCTTGAAATTTCTTCTTGATATTTCTTTGCAACCTTCGGATCTTTGGGAGCAGAAGACTGTCATCACTAACCATCCCTTTGCTTCTAGTTGTCACATTAGCTTCCCTGATATCCTTGCACCCCTGAGTATTTTCCTCTTCTGCATCGAGCAAGGAGACAGAATTCCATAATGCCATGGTCTCTTCTTCCTGTTCTTTTGTAGAAGTAGAAGCAGCACTTTCTTTCTTTTCATCATCATCTTCCTCCGTTAATCTTGAATCCAACATCTGATTCATGACCAGTGTCATTGAATTTATCCATTGAGGACAGTTCCTTTCAGAATGAGGTTGTTGATGAAAGGTGCAGAAATTTTCCATCTGTATATGTGTCAGATTCATGGATGCAGTTTTTTGAGGCAGAGGTTGGGACTGATTGTTGTCCTCCCTTTTCTTATAATATGGCCTGTAGTACTCTTGTGCTTCTTTGTCTTTCTCCAGGTCTATGATCTTATTGGACAGCTTTTGCATCATTTTGGCCATACTTTCATAATCTGGTGACTTTTCTTCCTTAGGCTTAGTGAACAATAAGGTTTTTCTTCCCGCACCTTTCTCTCCTGATTGTTCTGGATAGTCTTCAATACTTTCTCTTTCTGCTTCCACCACTTCTGCCTCTTCATAAGTTTCTGTCAAAGTAGGCTTGGCCCTACCTTTTGCAAACATGGCCAAGTCAGGACCCAAAGATGATGTGTAATACTCAATTAGGACCTTGTCTGAAGGTTTGTCTGCATTAGAGAAATTTTCAAGATATGCTGTAAACCTTTGTGTAAAACTGTGCACTTTTTCCTTCTTTTCTTTCTTCAAAGCACATAGTCCTTTCATAAGGGCAGCATGAGTCTTTTGGACTGCATACTTACTTCTGAACATTATTTCGAAGGTATCCTAGTCTAGGATAGAGTTGGCGAGCAATCCAAAATACCAAGAGGCTGCAACTCCTTTGAGGGTATGTGGGAATAGTCTACAAACCACATCTTCATGCTCCCCCGCCCTTAGTCCTTCTATAGCCAAATAAAAAATCTGCAAATGGTCATCTACTAATATCTTCTCATTGGGATCAAATTTAGGCAATAACTTTTTGAAGGCTTGAGGTAGGTCATGCAAAGGCGGGGTCAGATTTAGAGGTGATCTGGATTTCCATGCAGGTGGTGGGTTTGGAGGATTAGGTGGCTAGTTGGCGTTAACTCCTGCCATAAGTTGAGGTGGAGAGTGCGGAGGTGAACCAACAGGGGTGTGAACAGGAGAAATGTAAGGGGTCTCTAGGCCTTCTTGATTCAAATGTAGCTCAACTTCTTGTAAGGAAGTCTCTACAAGTTCTTCCCAGTCTCCAACCAACACTGAATCTTCTACTATAGGACAGTCTTTCTTCTTGTATTCTCTTCTAGGCAACTCGTGGATGATTGGAAATCCTCCAATCTTCTTTACGTATGCCCTGGTGTGTCTTCTCAGATCATTAACAAATTCATTGCAAACAGGATATAGATGTTCTCTGTTTTCTTCCGGGGTTGGATTACGTGGTACACTACTTTCAGAACTGTAACCAGTGGAATAATCTCGGGAAAACGGGTTTCCTCGGCCAGCCATGCATTAGCGGCCCTCCTTCTAGCGCCAAAACTATTGAGGCCTGGAAATTCACAGGCAGCAACAGTAAGGGATTCTCCCCAATCAACGTTCCCAACTAGCCCGCTGACTGTTTGGTATAGGGAATCCGTCCGGTTTGTGGTCCGGCTACCGTAGGTCAAGTAACAAAACAAAGGCTTTACCGGTTGCGGCCCGATCCACCGAGTTTTTGTATTTTGACTTAAGAAATGAAATGCAAGTGCCTAACTAAATGCAGGGTGATCAGAAATGCTAGGGGCTATCACAATGTGATGCGCAGGTTCTTACCTCTCGTCTTAGACCCGCAGGCAACCAAATCACATTCAATAAGAAACAAACTAACTATCTATCTATCCCTAGGGAGCAAGGTTATTATGTGGATGAGTAATACATTTCGCACATGCATTGTAAAGAATTACAGTTATCTGATACTTCTTTCAAACACATGCACAATTACAGATATTTAAACAACCAGATAGCCAATTGCTATATGAAAACCTCTATTACTCACAGTGGAAAATATCCTAAAAGATACCGAAGAACATTCAACAAGGACATAGGTTCAGGAAATTAAACATTCTCACAGTAAATGAAACACCGCTGAAAACGAAATAGTTCCTCTTCAACATTATTCATTGAGTCGCATTGATACATTCCATTCTACTCTCTCCAACAGGTAAAAATTGCAGTTTCCTTTGCAAAACGAAGTAGTTCCTCTTACAAGCAAACATTTACAAAAAATTTAAGGGGAAAAAGCCCCTTTTCAGTCCTATCTTTACAGTATTTAAACTACATCCTGGATCCCCTGGGATCCTCCCAGCGTGTGAATTTTTAGTATCTTCAACGTTTCAGCTTCTTCTTTTGGCCGTTTCGTCTTCCCAATCATTTTCTGTGAGCGTCTATCTCCTGATCAGTAACTGATCGGTCTTCTTCATTTGTGCCTCTGTCATTCACTTGTTTTGTCCTTTTCTCCGCTCCGGGTTGCTTCAGCGGTCAATCGGATTCCTCTTGCAGATAATCACGGTGCATTATTTGTTGAAAGGGGATCTTAAACATCAAAATTTTCTGCCCAGAATGGTATATCCACAAGAAACTAGCCAGGTGCATCCAGACAGGGTCTCCTTTAAGCTTTGGGCGGGAAAATTATAAATCGATGGTCGGCAAGCTTTGGGCACTGGGCGAGGAAAGAATCTCCTGGTCGCAACGGTAGAACATAACAGAGCGTGGTGCGAAAATGTGGGCTAGACAGACTTCGCATCGGACGTCGGAAGGAAATGTGTATCGGACGTTAAAACGGTTCTTCCCTTCGCAACGGCGAACAAGACAAGGGCTGAAGACAAGCGACGAGGGCGAGAGAATACTTAGTTCGGATGTCAGAAGACACCCCAATCAGAGGCTAAATGGATCTCCCCAGTCGCAACGGCGGACGAGTCAGGGCTACAGGCAGGCGGTCGAAGGCTAATATGAATCGGGCGTCGGACGGATTAAGACTTCAGACGAATAAAAGATCTTGGAGCCGCAACGGCGGAGGGGCTGAAGCTTCGCAGCTTTTGATCTAACATCAAAAATAGGCCCGATTATAGGAAAACTCAAGTATTTGAGCAGCGTTAAGGATCAGCTGCAACCAAAGTCGTTTTTTCTTCGCAAAGGCTACCCTGAAGAACAAAAATTTTATTTATCCTCGACCAGACATCCACGACTCAAACCAACAATGAACATGGCATAAATAAACTTGCTGACATCCAACTTCAAAGTAAAACGAAAAGAAGACCCACCCAAGAAGCTCAAGAGTTCAACGATCAAACCATGCAAAATAATGACGAGGGGCCCAGAATTAATTCAGGGAGAAAAGTTGCAGTAATAATAGGGTCTTCATCAAAGACCATGTACCAGTGATCCATCCAATTAACAAATTTATTAAATTCAAAAAAAATTATTAAATTCATTTTAACAAATATAAAAACTATAAAATTAACAAAACAAACAAAAATTGAAAGAAATTTTAAAGGAAATGAGTACTTACATTCCATTGGATCCAAGTTCTGAATTGTCCCTTGTAAATTACCCTCCAAAGTCTCAAACTGAAATACCTGGTGTGGTTTTTCATTGTCCCGATATCGCGGCCTTAACTGTGCAAATAAGAAATTGAGGTCGTGGGCCTCTGTTTTATATTTATTATTTTGGTTTTACAAATCGCAAGTGCGATATATCGCACTTGCAATTTGTAACTCTTTAAAAACACAACTAAGATATATTGCACATGCAAAATTGCCTAACTAATCTTAGCCTCGATTTTGGGCTCGAGTTTTCCGAACGTAGCATCAATAACGCATATGCATTATAGATTTACATTTTGAATGTGCGTTTTCAATTTCTAAAGTGGCACTAAAAAGTGGAACCAACTTCGTGCAAGCGCCCTATGATGAGCTCAAACAAGTTGGCCAAAAATTTTGGTTTTGGTGTCCATTAAGCCAGAACAATTTCCATTCAAAGATGTTATTCTATAGGTTATGTTCCAGCTGTTACAATATAACGATGCAAATTCTTAAGTCAAACCCAGCTATCCATCTCTAAAATCCAATTAAAAACATAAAGAGAACAACTTATTTTAATCAATGGCATAGATTTACCCCATCATATCCAAATCCATCCACTTCTATGCCTGATGTATAAAATGTTGAAATCAATTAATATCTAGGCTAAATTATGTAATAAATATTGAGAAAGTTCAAAACCAAAATTTGAAATTCATTTATTTAATTACATCATTTATTTTCTCACCAACTTAGATTAGAATTGTTATAAGTATGTTTATTCTAATGTTTTCAAAACATAGAACATGTTATCTATTCATCAGTTTTAATTATTAAATATTAATAGTGTATGCATACATATCCATTCATCTCTATGTTTATGCAATCTATTTTTTTCCCTCTGAATTATATGAAGTTACGAGAAACAATGGAAGAATCACGATGCATGTTTATTCATCACTAAGAAGCATAGAGAGGAGAATGAAAAATTGTAGCCTCGTATAAAAATGAATGTTGATCAATCAAATAATTTGAAATGAATGTTGATTAATAAAATAACTTATTTTATCAAGAATGAAAGAGATAAATAAATGTTGACTGATCAAATAAAATAAAATCCAGATAAATGAATGTTGAAATATTCATTCCTGTGAAGTGATCGGTTCAAAAATTGCTTAGTTTAGTGTAGCTAACCTGCAATGGAATGTCTCCACGTGGCTCTTTGGAATTAAGGCAAGAAGAGATGATTTTAGGGGTGAATCTTTGCCCATGGGAGAAATTAGAGGGGTTTGGAAAATTCAATGGGCGAATTTTTACATGGTTAAATTTTCTAAATTTTAAAATATTAAACCACTATTTATTTAAAAAATAATATGAAAATATGAAAATATCCTTTCAATTTACACAAGGAGAGCATTGAGAAGCATTGTTCACCTGGAGAAATTCCCCTAAAATTCTTTAATCGCCCCCAAATTTTGGCCATTGAGGTCATAGATAGAAATTTTGCCCAATTGTTTTTCTTGTTAATCAAAATTCTAGTGTAAATCACCCCTGGATTTTCCTTATGGAGATTTGTTTATAGAAATTCATCCATAAATCTAGGCATCGGGGTAGAATGGGACAAATTCCGTCCCTGTCGGCATTTCCTTTGGTGTGTTACTTGTTATGAGTGTCACCTCTGGCGTATCGACTTACCTCCTATATAATCTCATTTTTTGGGTTTCAAGTTTTCTCTCTGCGTATTGAAGCATAATGCTATCTCTCCAAAGAAGCATATTGGTATATCCTTGTGTGTGTTGGTCTCTGTCATCTCAGCCTACATATTACCTAGTTCCTTACCTTATTCTTATTATCCTCGTCGATTCCCACCATCTTTTCTAAGGATTTTATAAATGTATTTATTTTTCCTCACGAATGGAATGAGGGTCAAGGAATTCCATAGCTAATATAATTCTTCTTACTCGATGAAAAGCACATTCTCAAAGATTAATATGGTTTCAATTTCGGAGAATTGGGATTCAAAGGTTATTATGGAGTTGCAAAGCTCTTGCTAAGGTTCTTTGCAAGTTGCCAGGATCTAGAATTTCAGCTCTTGCAATCACGTCCAAACTCTAGTCTGCAGGTATGTTTATACTTCATTATTTTGTTGGGTTTCATTTCCTGCTATTAAAGTACTCCTACCAGAAATTTTGACTGGTGTTTTAAGCTTTAAAGATCTATGCTTTTTAGGTTAGTTTTTAGAGTAGAGAATTTGTTCACTATGGTCTGATTTTTGACATTTCCTAGTTTCAAGATTTGAACTGTGTATGGCTAAGTAATTTGGAGTCCAAATCTCCAAATATCCTTAAGAACTCTCCAAATATGTTTTCCAACAACAGTCAAAACCATTGAGCAGAAGTAAAATTGCTATTAGAGAATAAAATACAGCAGAAAATGTAAAATCGAGCAAAACCATCTTTGGATCTTGGATTAAGAATTTCCCAAAGAACTCCTCCTAACTTTTGACCTTGGTCTCACAAATCTGTTGCAGAATTAGCAATTACTATTGAGGATTCCATGTCATACCAAGACTAATCATTTCTGAGCTGAACTTTAGCAGAAGAGTCTGAGCTTGGTGAGCTGAGTCCAACTCAGGTGTACTCTTCAAAGTTTTGAACTCAAACTCTGCATGGATCATATGGCTTAGTGTCTGTGTTTGTGTCTTTTCTCTACATCTTTCAACAATTTATTTGGCCAAAAATTTAGTTAAATTAGGTAGGGAATCTATAATCTATATATCAAATTAAATGGATGAATGATCTAGTAGTTGACTTCTGCCTCACCCCTTGTTCCTTCCTAGTTTTTGAAAGATGAAACTTAAAAGATTCATGGTAGTCATGTGGTGTGATTCCTGAGCTCTGTAGATTATTAGCTAAAATTTGAAATAAACACCATGTCAGAAACTAGTTTGAGTTGCTTAAGCTATGCAGATCCTAAAAACCCATGAATTCTATGGCCATTCCAAATATGATGTAACTTCCAATTCTTCAGATACCACCGAGTTTATTCTTTACTTTTGTACCTCTATATTAAATTGTTATGTATTTCCTTCATTTTATGAACCCATTCTGATATCTTGAAGACATTTAGTAAAGTTTTTCATTTCTTCTTGTCTTACAGGCTCGGTTTCATTATATTTGCGAACAGTGAAGACTAAAGTTTTAAAACCAACCATGTGAATATGCAAGTAACTTATTGTTTTGTCTTGGATTTCCTTTTCTAAAATTTCCAATCTTTAAATTCTATTAGGGTCATATGCCATGATATCCTAGTTTTCTAGCTTATTGTTCTTACTATTTAGTATTTATTCACCAAAAAAATTGGTGTTCACCGTATGTGTATTTCTCATAAGGGTTCACGATTCTTGTAACATTCTGAAGTAAAAATTTAGGGAATCTTCCTTCCAAACTAATTAGGCTGGTGTAGTGTCTAAAAGGTCTTGAATCCTGTCACCATTCTCAGTATCTAACTGTTGGTCTCGATTTCAAACGGGGTCTTTCTCTCCTTGTACCTAATTTATGAAAACATATTTTGAAATGCAAGATACTCTGGGAAACAAGGACTGGCTTCTGCTTTTCTTTAACATGTAAGTGCATTATAATCCTTTATGAAGTTTTCCATCTTAATTTTTCTGCTTAAGCATCCCCATGTAGTCATGCATTAAATGAGTTTGCTCTAGTTGTGACTCTGGTTGACTTCTTAGTTGATGGGGTCTTCATATGATTGTCTGACTTTGTAGAGTTGTAGGAGTAAAGAAAATATCACCTCATGAAAAATTGGACCCTATGAATGCATGGGATCTCATCTCTTTAGTTATTATGGTTTCCATCATGAAAATAAGAGGATTATCCAAAAAAATGTGGCAACCATGCTTGTGTGTTGGAAACATGTTTCTGTACTTGGGAAATAATAAATTTTTAATGCCAAAATTTTTGTCTCAATTAACCCTATGCACATGATATGAATTTTATGGGTAACTCTTCCTGTTGAAAAAGTATTTGATTTTTCCTAATTTCTCTTGATCTCTCCAAAAATTTTAGAGTTTTTCAAGTCTTTCATTTTTCTGATTTTTTTCAGGTCCACGTTTATACATGCCAACTTTTGTCCATTTTTCCCAAGTTGATGTCCCCACTATTTTTTTCTCTGATTTCAATTTTTGTGACACTGCAACTCAAATTCTTACCATCCTAGGATCTCCATAGTTTAATGTTTCCATATTGCCCATAAAATATGAGTATCCCACCTGAAACTCTGTGATGAACTGTTGTCTTTGGATCTGTTTGTTGTTCTGTCTTTGGAAGGGCATTGAAGTATTTGAACTTGATATTCACTCCTCTTATAAATTTCCTGGTCAGATGTACCAGCACTACATGCATTTTTTCTATTAACAAATTTCACTATGCCTTGGAAATATAGAATGTGAAAATGCCTTTTAAAAATTCCTTGTCTAGTGGAGACTAGTGTTGTAATAGTAATCTATATAGAAATGGTTTTGGAATTTATGGAAGAGAATTGAATGAGCATTCATTTATTAGTGTAAAAATAATATGTTTTACTTGTAGATCTTCAGTATTGTTAGGGCATTAGGAAAAAATATTTATTCAATCTGGGAACTTTTCCCAGTTGGAATTTCAGATCTTTACTCCCAAAATGAATTGTTTGTTTCTATCAGAGGGGTGCTATATCACCATATGCTTATTTATTTCTACAGCGAGGCACAATAATCAAATTTTACATTCATTTAAGCATGCTTATTTTCATTTCCCATTCTGATATTTTTGACCTAAAATTTTGTCATCCATTTGTAGTTGTTGCTTAATAATTTTTGTGTTTAGAACTTTACAAGTTTACACCCATTTAATTTTGAGCCTAAAATATTCACATTCTAATAACATCTCCAGCGCATCTGTAGACATGACTAATATCATATTAGCTCTAAATTTTGTGCAAGAAAGATGACATCCCTGTGTATCCCCAGTCCTAATGCAGCAAACTTGTTGTTAAATCTAGGTTTTCAAACATTCAGGCTATATTCCCTCTTATGATACACAATCATGGGCCTCAGATTAAACATGTAAGTTGTTTTCAAGCAAGAGCGTGAATCGCCCCTTTAATTATAGATAAACATTGGCTTCTAAGACTGAATCAAATATTATCTACTAATACTGATCATATCAGGTTGAAAATTGTTCATATTTTTCATTCGGAAATTATCTTGGTCTACTACACAGTACAATTGCGCTGAAACTTGATACTAATGGCATTCTTGTGATAATCCAGAGCTCGCTGGATACAAAATTCTTCACTAAATATGGTGAGGAAAACTGATACTAGATACAGGAATTTGTTGGAAAGGGAAGTTATGGTGTAGTAAGTTCTACAATTGACACTCATACCAGTGAGATAGTGGCAATTAAGAATATTAATGATGTATTTGAACACGTATATTATGCTACTCACATTATGAGAGAAATCAAGCTCCTTAGATTGCTTCACCATCCATACATTGTTGATATTAAGAACATTATGCTTCCTCCATCTCGATGAGAATTCAAAGATATATATGTTGTATTTGAGTTGTTGGAGCCTTACCTTCACTAAGTTATTAAAGAAAATGATGATATCACAGTTGAGAACTATCAGTTCCTTCTGTATCAGCTTCTTAGATCTTTGAAGTACATTCATATAGGTCAGAAAATATATCCTACAAGACCTACATCCAATCTTAGCACAAAATTTTTTCTTGGGGATTTTGTCTATTGGAAGCTTGCTTGTTTCACTTATTGAAATGTTTTAACGGTTTTCTCACAACAAATGTATTTCATAGTGACTTGAAACCAAAAAATATTTTGGCAAATTCCGACTGCAAACTAAAAATATGTGACTTTGGGATTGCTCTTGTTTCCTTCAATGGTGCCCCATCGGCCATTTTTTGGACGATAATTTTCATCACTCTGGATTCCATGTTAATATATAACTAGGATTGTGAAGAGAGTGATTGTTTTTTCTTCATGTTTAAAGTCATTCTCCCAATCTTGCTTAGTATGATCTATCAGGGTTTTTGGTCTATGATACTTGCTTTCCTTTAAGGTGTGATCTCTCATAAATGTGTCAGTTCAAGCACTAGGAAAGGAGAGTGTTAGTGGTATCAGCTTTCATGGAGGAGATGAGTCAGTTCTTAGGTGTATGATATGCTTTGGATGGCTTATGGGCCAACCATATCAGTGTTTATTTTCTTATTGTCCATCATCTAAGATGAGATGAGATGATGTAGTCATTAAACACACTAAATTATGTATATTCTTTACTCAATGTTAGAGAGTATATTTAGATTCTAAAAGTAGCGAACTCTGACTGTGGGGAAACACTTACAAAAAAATTTTTCACTTTTCCTTCCTTTTCTCTTTTTTCATCAAATGATCATGTTGAGTGCACTGCATTATAGGATTATCTGGCAACCAGGTGGTAACAATCCCCTGAGCTTTGCGGTTCTTTCTTTACCAAGGTGAATTTTTTAATTTATAGTCAAGCAACATTTTTTATACTTATCTTTTTCCTTTTGTATTTTGTTATGAAACCAATAGTATTATGACTTTTAGCACTCTACCCCATGCCCAGAGAGCTCTTTTTCTATTGATATATTTCTATAATATTAGCATATATATATATATATATATATATATATATAGTTTAATTCAAACAGGAGAATTCATACTTACTATTGGTTGCTACAACTGTAATGTTAGGACATGTACCTAGGATCTTATAATGCCATTTTTTGGGGTAAGTTATCTTTTACTCTATTAATATGCATCTAAATAGTACAATCTAGCTGAGGGTGGGGCCCCTGTGAACCAGGCCTACCACTCAGAATGCAAGCCCAAAAAGGTAAGGGATTGCCATCTTTAACATTTTTTGAGAACTGTGCGAAGAGCCTAGTTTTGAAGATCCAAAACTAACTAGGAATGAAATCCCTTCAAAGTAAATTAAGGGTCCTTAAGATCCAAAAAATAACAGTCATAGAAGTCCAGAAATTAACAAGAATGAAATCCCATAAACTGAGAGAGAAAATAATATAGCTTCCTACACCCTTCAACTATGCACAACAAGTTGGCAGCAAATTAAAATGCACAACAACAAAACAAGAAGTAAAAAGCAACATGGTTTCTTTCTATTAAGCTAGAAATCAAATTACATATACATGTAGAAATTGCAACATGATATAATAGGTCCAAACTATTTTCGATAGAATTCCTGCTTATTTAAGTCTCAGCTGGGCTTACATTAACCACACAAAAAGCATGAAAGATTCTTATTTGCATGATGTAACTATTTTTTACCTTTAGATTCACTGGAATCGGTATTCTATCCCAACAATGGTTGTGGTTTCATCTTCAATTATGCCTCTCCAAGATCTATGGGCTCTTTTGGTTTACTAAAAAAACCGGTGGGCCTCTTCTTTGATTCTCCACACTCACTGGCCTTCCTCCACTCTTCAATGAGCTATAGATTCAATTCACTTTTTTCTTTTGGATTTCTACCAAGCATCATTGTTGGAACTGCTTCTTCTTTCTCCCAAAGAAATGGTTCTACCCAGCTTCCTCTTCTATAACCAGTTACTTTCCATTGGTATTCACACTTCTCTCCCCCACCCCTTGTCTTCTATTGCTCCCTCTTCTATGTGTTTTCTTTTCTTCGCCATGTTTTTCTCTACCTCTCAATTTTGTGATAGCACTTTCCAAAATAAATGTGAGCATCTTCCAAAATGAATAAGCTATGTTCTTTCACAGGATACCACTTGTAGTAGGCTCCACATACCTCCTTGCATGTCTCCTCTACTTCTACTTTCCCCACTAACCAAACTTTATCCTCTCCTTTTATTTTCCCCACCAACCAAACTACAACAAAGGTGGCTGCCTAAATCGTTTGTCGGCCACCCATCCTTTTCTTGTCAGAAAACCATCACATGGATGCTCCAGTTGAACACTTCCATGTGGATAATGGCCCATAAATTACTAAAGGTGCATGTAAATAACCCCTAGCTTCAATCTCCATGAATTTTCCAACCATCTTATCATGTGGGTGAGTTCTTGTTTGTGTAAATAGAATTGGCCACTGTGAACTTTGCAAACCCCTATTGGTTCTCTGATTTGTAGAGAAAAATTAAATCCTATAGGGATCCCAAATATTGATCTTGGTTGAGGTTCCAACTGCTAAGGAATTATGGCTCCTCCTTTTTTCTCTCTCTATTTCTCAGCAACCCTCCCTCTTCTTTTGTGTGAATATATGCTTCAAGGGGATAAGCTGGTCTGATGCTCCTGTAGCCAATATATATTTCAATTGTTTTAGAATTTCAAAATTTAAAAACATTGAATTCGTTTAAAGTTACTCCATTATAACATTGAATTATTGATGTATCATAAAAGAGTAAGTACCATGAATTGTAATAGACCTAATGCAACTGCAAATTGTGAAAAGAAATATAACATATTTTTTGAATTTCAAAATGGTAAAAATATATCAATCATGATTGATAGTAAATATTATACCCTTATGAAACATATAGTGCTACTACAAATTGCAAATAGAAGCACAACATATTGTTTGAAATTTGAATGACAAAACTTAAAAAGATGTCCATGTCTCTTAAGTTATAACCCCAAAATTAAGATTACAAAAATATCAAATCAGGAACAGAGTTTTACTCTTGGTGTTCATGTGCCCTACTTGTCACATCATAAAGCTTGAAATTATGAAGAGTAAATNATAACCCCAAAATTAAGATTACAAAAATATCAAATCAGGAACAGAGTTTTACTCTTGGTGTTCATGTGCCCTACTTGTCACATCATAAAGCTTGAAATTATGAAGAATAAATGGGGTAGTAAAGGCACTATAATCATCATGATTAGATTCATCACTAGTAATATTAGATTCACTATTGTTACCATTGCCAAGATCATCATAATTTCTTGCTATGGTTGGAGCAAGATTGAACCATGGAGAAGATGAATTCGTTGAATCTTTGTCCATNAATATTAGATTCACTATTGTTACCATTGCCAAGATCATCATAATTTCTTGCTATGGTTGGAGCAAGATTGAACCATGGAGAAGATGAATTCGTTGAATCTCTGTCCATGGTGCTTAAAGCCAAGTGCAAATTTCTATTAGAATAAACAAGATCTCTCAAATATCCAAAGAAAAACATGTTTCTTTTATTGGACTGTATATGGTTAAAGCTTCCCCAATTCCTTTTGCATGTGGAAGCACTTGATCCTTGGCTCAAGATATGAATGGAAAAATGTTTCAATTTGGGGGGTTCTACATAACAAAAATCATACCAGTTATATCCAGTAGTATTGGTTGTGTCTTCTTTGGCTAATGCACTTCCAAATATCCCCTATTCTTGTAAGCTCTAATATGGTCTATAACCTAATGTGTTAAACGTTTGGGTTACTTTGAAAGTGTTTACACCATGTTTGGGGGTGCTCCATGAGGTTTGGGGTACATAGTGTAAGACTGGCCCTTGGATGGTCCAAGATATATTGTAAGCATGAGAGATGGCCTATGATGGATATGCATAGTTGAGATCAGTGTTGCAAACATTGTTGATAAATTATCGATGTTCCGATAAATCTCGCGATTTTTATATCGATAATTTTTTGTGAAAAAAATTTGATCTTTTCACCCTTTTTTTTCTCGATTTCTCCCGAGATATTGCGGATTTTTTCCCCATTTTTTTAAAGGATATTTTGACTTCGTGAAGGGTGGAGTATGCTTGTTTTTTTTTCCATTGTTTATCAAATCTAGACTGAATTGCAGGGTTAAAAGACAATTTTGGGCATGAACAACCTTATGGAAAGTGAACAGTGGCAAAAAATAGGCCTAGAGGAATGTCGGGTTGAATTTGAGGGTTGAAATGGCATTAAGAAACAATTTTGGGCATGGATATGGACATAAAGAATAGTTTTGGGTACTCCAACATCCTCAAAGGCTCAAACCTTCATTTTGGGCACAACTAATGGTTATTCTAACCTCCCAATCAATAATTTACAACAGTATTATGAATTCTAGTCTCTTTTTCTCTACAAAAGGGGTGCAAACAAACCTAAAAAAATAGACCTAAGTTAATTTCAAACCCTATAAACCAAGTCAAAGTGTGATTTAGGTGATTTTGGGTAGTCTCTTGATGGAGGCCAGTAGTAAATAATATTTTTGGGTGGTTGTCCTTGCAACAACAGCCGCAAAATGACCCTAAACATTTCCTAGAATCATTGTTTAAGGCTGTTAGGAGGTTGGGTAGTACCCAGAACTTCCCATGAGACTGATTCAACCCAAAGGAATCTGCTAGATTTGCACTTTTGACCTCTTTCTATATTGTTTGATGACTTTTGTCACTGTCATGGATTCCAAAAATAAACCAGAATTGCTTTCTAGGGTTTGAAGTTGACCCAATGTTTCCAGAAGTGAAGATCTGCCCCTTTTCCATTTCCAGAAGATCTAAGAATCAATTATTAGCATGGCATTTCTATGAAAACATAAGAAGAACACCCTATGCAAATAGGGGGGTAAAAGGATGAAACCCTATGTTTAGGAGGAAAAATTTCTCAATTAGAGCAAGAAAGTGGAGGGGAAGGTGGCATGGGGATTTGATAACACATTCCCTTGTATGATTGAA
Source organism: Pseudotsuga menziesii (assembly GCA_001517045.1). Classification (NCBI taxonomy): domain Eukaryota; kingdom Viridiplantae; phylum Streptophyta; class Pinopsida; order Pinales; family Pinaceae; genus Pseudotsuga; species Pseudotsuga menziesii. The sequence continues at coordinate 3,356 of LPNX011136388.1, read as the reverse complement.
AAGGTTTGTTTGTTCCAAAATAATGGCAGTATCAAACCCAACTACAGAGCTCACAAGAAAAAGGGAAGAAAACACAAAACCCATATCCAAGTGCTAAGTCAGTTTGATGCAGGGGCATGTGACTGTTTGAGTAAAGTCATTTATGAATTTTCTAGGTCAAGGGAACTTAAGGAGACCTAGGGTCTCGCATGTTTATAATTTTCTTTATTTTGTTGAGAGGTTGAATAAAGAGGATAAGGATACTATATCCTTTTCCCATTGTAATCGATGGGGTTAGTTGAGCATTTCCAAAATTGCAGCATCTAGTTGGTGATTTGTCATGTGAGTCACTGGTTAGTTGATTTAATCATGGATTATGTTCCTTCTTTATAGGATCAAATAAGAAGAATTCGAGTTGTATTTAGTTTAGATGATGACCTTTAAGTTAATTAGCTTTTTGGTAGCTCAATAGAGCTAGGGTTAGCTCGCAGAAGTTGAAGAGAGAGATTCAAGTGGAAAAGGGCTCAGAATTATCAATTCCTTGGAAAAAATAGAGGCAATTTCTCTTGGTAAAATCGATCTATGCATTGTATGACATGCTCAGAAAACTAAATAGGAAACATAGTGATTTTCTATATGAAGTCTTTGAGAATAACATTGAAAATATAATCTATTAGCTTGTTTTAATATGATGGAAGAGTAAGTTATCTATGTAAACATTTATTTTATATGTAATTGTATTTGAGTTTAGCAATCGCAATCCAAATAATCAATGGGAATCTATAAACATGAGAATTGTGTGCGCAGATGTTGAAGGGATTATACGTATAGAATCTATGTCAGGTATAGTGATTGATATTATGCTTGACATTGTTACTCTAATTTCTATACACTGTTAGCTTTGTATAATAGAGAAAATATGAAGTATAAGTGTTCTATCTAAGGTGTTTTGATGAAGATAGAGCATCTCAGTTTCCTTATTGAAAAGGATAGGTTATGCTAAATACATAGACTCATTTAGTGGATATTTCAAAAGCTAGTCATTTTAGCTAAATATACAAAGGATCATTTGCAAGTTGTACAACTTGGGCTTAGAATTCATTGATATATTATTCATTTCTTCATTGATGTGATGTGAATGCTTATTATTTTAAGTTGGTGAATAAGAAATTATAGAAATTGCGTTAAAAACGGGGCATCATATACCTATTCAGTACACACCATAGGATACATTTGTCATCATCTAAGGAAATGATCCTTTATGTTACATAGAACAAAGTGTACATATGTGTATGGGGCATGAATGTTGAGATTTTGCGGCATGATGTATGTCATTTGTGTTTGAATTATGTGGATTGTTTTCCAAAAGAATAATGCAGCTCATATATGGTATATCAATCTTATTCTCATATGTAGAGACCTCCATATTTTTTTAAACAAAATGTTGTATTTTGAGCTTGTTGATTTATACTTAAACTAATAATGTCTTTCATTGCTTATAAAATATTCACTTTCATTGAATTTCTTTACTTGTGATCTTCTTACCACCATAGGCATGTCATAATCTAGATATTCCTTGCTTGTAAACTATAGTGATCTTGATTTGGATTTCTTTGCTTGTAAACTATTTTGATATTGATTTGTTTATCCAATATGTTGCAATACCAATTCTCTTTGGGTTTCAAGATTAGCTTCATTTACTAATGTCAATTTCACTTTGAGGTAAATGTCATGTAAATTGCATAGAAAAGGGATAATAGAAATACTTGAGGTCTACATATAGTTAGACTTTTTCTTTAAGAAGCACTTTCGCTAAGAAAGAATGGGCTCATTCAAGTACATGAAACCATGTTGGTGTTTAACATGAATGTCTTGACAAATTTTTATGGTTTGTTTATTTCTTTTGTTTGAAGCATTTTGTCGATTTTTGAAGTTTGTGTGTATTTTGGTTAAACATTGTGTTAGTCCCTTGAATGCTTCTAGTTCTCATTTGATGCTTGATTTAACCATTTCTTGTAGCTTGAATCAAGATTGGTTTTATTCGATTTCCATTGATTCAAGGTTTGAGAAAAATATATTTTTATTACCTTTTAGTTGCATGAATTAATTGTCTTCACTTTTTTTAATCTCAATTCTTTTATGTTGATTGCATATTTTCTTTGTAAATACTTATCATTATTCAAAAAAGTAAATGATCTCTACATAGCTAAGTGAAGATAAAAATGGTCTATGAACTAGGTTCCTATGAATTGATCATAGGATACCTATTGGCATGAGACCAACATTCATCTAATGCAATAATCAATTGGCATAATTACAATGCATAGTTGTATTAGCCTCCATGACCACAATTGGCTAATGGAGGCCAAGATTGAGCATAATGTTTGTTTCTATCAGTTTATCGGTTTGTCAAGATTCAGATCCCCATCCTTGGGAGTTTACTCTTTAGCAATCAGCGTCTCGATTCTCAGTGACTAATCCCAATTCCTTTCCACTACACAACCTAGTAAACACAATAATAACTTATAATTCATACTCATATTACCTGAGCTTAATGATCAAACAAATAAAATAATAATAATAATCAATACTTTGGTTTAGATTCGGGCCTCAGATGGAGAATCAGTTCTCCCATCCAAAACCTATCTCGGTGCATACCCTACAATAACATTTTCTATACTTTCCTGAATAGAAAAATAATAATCTTACCTTCTTGCATGCCTGGTTTCTTCCATCCAACCCTTGTCATTCTTTGTGGGGTCGAGATAACAAGTGGAGTCCCATTAAGGGACGAGATAACAAGTGGAGTCCCCACTTTCCCTGAATCTAGTCAGTGCAATTGTGCTTCACTGAGACCTTCCAGTTGTGCCTCGTGAGTCTACATGTTTTGTTGTTGATTATGTGATTCATGGTATTTGACTAATGTTGTTGTTCCTCTAATTTTACAATATTTTATAAATCAGTGAAATATTCGCTAATTTTTACAATTTTTTATAATGAAGTTAAATATTAACCAAGATTTTACAATATCTTATGACTCAGTGAAAGATTCGCCAAGTTTTTACAATATCTTATAACTTAGTAAAAGATTCGCCAAGATTTTACAACATTATATAATAAAATCAAAGATTCACCAATTTTTTATATATACATATTATATTATTCATAAAATCGCCTTCAAATTTTCTTATATATCGGAGAGATTTGCCCATTTTTTATACATATAAATTTAGGGCGGTTTCTTAAAATCATCCCCAAAGGCAAGTTAGTAATTTTTGTTATATGTTTGGAACCTGCATATATTTTTGAATTGGAATCTCATGGAGCACATTGTAGAATGCACCAATCTCCTTTAGAGAAATTTCTTGTTGGAGGGT
>LPNX011136343.1:54501-67435 GCA_001517045.1 Pseudotsuga menziesii | reverse complement strand
ACCATTATTATTACCATGATATAAGTTAAAAGGAGTTATCAAATGTATATATACAACTTATTAGAATATAATGTAAAATAAAGTAATTAATTAAATTATAAATATAATTTTTTTTATAATTTTTTTTTTAAGTTGAATTATTTTTTTTATTCTAAATAATAAAATTTCTTGAAATAAATTTGTATAGAACTTGTAAATAAGTTTTTTTGTAATCACTAATTTTTCATTTTTTATATCAATTTTAGGTTTTTCAAATTAACAAAATTAATTAAATCTTGAAATTATGGGCTCAAGCATTAAAATCATATTTGAGGCATAAAATAGCCTTAAAAAGTCATACCAAAAATCCCCAAAGGCCTAAATGTCTCTAACCCTTACAAAGGAGTGTAAAATGATAACTTAACATCATTAGAATTGAAAAATGGCGAGACGTTCCTTCATTTTTACACTAGATAAACTGAAATCTTCAGCTACAATCAATGTCTCCTTTGAAAGGGAATCTATTGCAGAATTGTATTCTCTGTAAATATGATTAAAATGGACATCCACAAAAAAAATTTGAAGAGCCCTAATCCTTTGTTTCCACCATTCTAGCTATAAAGATGTCAAGATTTCCTTGTCAGCTTCCCAATTAATCATGGACTTGGAATCACCATATACTTGTAAATGAGAAATGTTCCTTAACATTGAAAAAAAAGCCCCTAAAGGGATAAGAGTTCAACAGGGGCATTAGTTCATTTACTCCATCCCAAATTTAAAGTAAATAAGTGGTTCACAGTTAGATGCCATTTGAATCCGACACCACAATGGTAAACTAGTCCTTGATAAGCCCCATCAAAGAACCCAGTTAGAGAATCTTAATAAAATTATTGTATTACTAAATGTCGTCTTCTAATAGGATTCTCATTCTTAGAAACTTCATAAAAATATGCTAGAATTCTTTGAGAAATAATATGTTTGCTCATATGTAATCCCTCAAACAACACCTTATTTCTATGTAGCCATGAACCCCAACAAAAATAGGTTGGAGGTTCTTTTTTTTTGTAAGAAAAGAGCCTTCTATTACTTCATCAAAACATATATTGTTACAAAACCATGGATTCCCTCAATGGGACACCAGAAAATAGAGTATGATCTAAAACATCCTCTGCCTATTCCATGAAACTAGAGGCATATCGTTTTTAACAAAGTCCAGAGTCTTAGTCTATGGAGAGCTTCTACTCTCCACCCCTTGAAACCTTTAAATATATTAAAACAGAAAGAAACCATACATATAAGAACTATCAAAGACAACTCTAAACAAAAAGGAGGAACAGTTACACTATCTTCACCGAAGTGCTCGCATCCTTCTCACCTTCTTCCTCATTTTCATCCATCTTTAGGTCACTTTCCTGGTCATTGTTGGCTCCTTGAGAACGGTTGAAGGGTGCTTCCATGAGACTGAGAATATCCTTTATATGTATAATTTATTATCAACAAATTCTTTGAGAATCCCCACTGTGATGCTCACCATGTCGCCAATGCTTTCCCGTTCGCACATGGATCTAGCCAAAATGAATTTTAGTCTCCAATATGGGTTCATAACAACATTCTGCCCAAGTTTCAACTTGAATTTACCCTGTATTTCTTCTTCCATTGTGGATATATCCTTTACTATGTAGGTGGGATTATGTTGGGGCTCCGACCCTAAAAGTCCTTAGTTTCGGTAACTCCGCAGTTCTTGAAGAAGTGTAAGCGGAGTTACAACCTAAAATAGTCTTAGGGGTGTCGCGGGTGGGTCGAACCCCCTTTTTGTAATTAACCCTTGGGTTAAATCCAGGGTTAGGGTTTTGGGCGCCCATGGTGTAAATCCATGGTTTTGTAACAGTGCGCTATATAAATAGGCACTTATGTAAAGAAGTAAGGTTAGGTATTGAATGATTATCTTATGAATCTATTGTAATGTGAAGATAAGAGATTGTATAAGGGTTTTTGTAAGAAGGTTAAGTCCCAACTGTGTGCGGGACGACCTCTGCAGCTGTGTGTGCAGAGGGGTTTTGTGGGTGAAAAGGAAGATCTGCAGCTGTGTGCGCAAAGGCCTACTGCTGTGTGCGCGGATTTGAGGACTGAAGGGATCTACAGTTGAGCGTGCAGATCAGAACTGTCATTTTAGTTGTAAAGAGTTAAATAATGCGCAGTTCTGTGGACGTAACCCCTACACTGGGGGTGAACCACGTGACATCTGGTGTTGTGGTTCATTTGTGTGATTTGTTATTATATTTTATGTGCTATTAAGTAAATAACTGATAAAGTAAGATTGATGTTAATAACTAGCTTTGATGTGAATTCCCAGATAAGGGCTGTGGAAGTAGCTATTTATTTATCTAATCGCGAAGCTGCATAATTGATAATACAAGCATTGTGTTAAGTGATTATTAATAGTTAAAGACTAAAGGTACAGTAAGATTCTCTCTTCTGCTTGCAGAAACCTGATTCTGCGGCACCCCATAGCTATTTCGGGTGAGACTGTAGCTTGTTCGCAGGCTGCTGCCGAAAGGGCCAACACTGTGGGTCTTTTGTTGGTGCGAAGTTAAAGGTGAAACCCGGGTCTTCCCATTTAGCGCAGTAGATTAGGTGGGATTTTCCTTTTCCAAGTGATGACACCAATCGATGACAGGTAATTCCTCAAGGTTGGCCTCAACTACAGAGGCGACCCGATGTTGACCATCATCTGATTCCATACTATGTATATGGATTCTTCTCCCACAACCTCGATTTATAGATGATCTATGATACCAAAAGATGGGAACATGGAAGCTCAAACTAAAAAAAGAACCAACACGACCATGATAAGCAACCATATCCTCCACCATTTTATCCAAGAAATTGTGATGGCTTTTCTCGATGGCCAAGGGGATAAAATTAATAATTGCACGTATCTAGATGGTTGCAATAAACTCTAAATTAGCCATTAAAATAGAATGGTAACATAATCTCACGATCTAGACAATCACCATGCATAGGAAGAAGTATGCAGTCTCAAAGCACCATGAACAATGAATATGATCCATGCTTGAAATAAATTTCAAGGTTGCATTGAGAACGACCTCAATACTCATCATAAAATCGTGGTTAAGATTGGAGTGGATGACCACCTATGGTAGCATGCATATAACTCCTTGTATCCCCCACATTTCCCTCCAACTGTACACCCATATCTGGGATGGCCAGATCTTATGCAACAATATTTTGTCATTTCTTTATAAGGATTTGGTCTAAGAGATTAGCCCAAGTTCTGGTCTGAATGTTATCTTTTTTCTAGACTCCATGGCTCACAATTGTGTCCGCTAACTTATTGGATTTTCTTAGTACATGTCTGAAAGAAATAGTCGGGAGAGTCGGGAGAATGGATTATAGGTTTCCAAGTCGTCTTTCCAATCTCCAGTTATAAGCTACTGTACTCCCATTTGAACCACGGTGAATTTTGGTGGCCATGTGAGTGATGAGGAGAGAGTGTGCTTCCACGATTAATGGGGTCACATTTTGAACCAGATCCCTTCTGAGTCCTTCCAAAAGGCCATCTAATTATTTGACATTGTTCATGGAGGTTCTAGAGTAGCCCCAAAAAACCCCCAAGATTTTACCCCAATGATTTCTTACATTTCCACCAAATCGAGTAGGGCCTGAATTACCCTTTGAAGCACCATCAAAGTTAAGCTTGTATACATCAGAAGGGGGTGCATCTAGGTGTCCAAAGAGGAATATCTAGAAGTCTTCATTTTGTGTGAGCCAATAAACTCTAGAGGCGATGAGATGCCCCACTACTCCATCATCATAGTTTCTCTTTTGCAAGTGTTAATTTCATTATCACCCCGACTGTCTAGATGAAGAGTTTCAATTAGGTGCATCTTTAGGATTATCCATAATTCCTCTTACATTGTAGTCTTGTTCTTAAAAAACCTATTGTTTCTCTTGATCCAAATTTACAAGACTACAAATCATGGAAATAACTCCCAGATTCTATTTAGAAGCTTATTTTTGAAAGGATATTTGGTCCACTTTTCCACAGAAAAGGTCTGGAGCTCCTCTCACTCTAGCTGAATTCTAAAAGACAACTTCTCCCTTCTTCCAAAATGGCCCTGTGAACTCACATTCATAAAGTAAGGGATTGATGGATTACCCATCCGTCTTGCACATACAACACTGGGTTGGCCCAATGATAACCCCTTTTTAGCCTATTTTCCCAAGGATGCATATTTTGAGAATAAGACAAATGAAGGTGGATTTTTTTTTCCAAAGGTTGGATTTCCATACTTTCTTTCATTTTTCATCTTTATATATAATATGATTAGCAGAAAGTTGCTTGGAAGTTTATTTGATGTTGAAAGAGCCTATTTGAGAGAAGTCCCATCTAATTTTATCTAGACCAAGATGAAAGCAGAATTGACGTGAGAGGAGAATACTCGAGATTTCATGAACATCTTCAGGATTGGGGTTCTAGTGAGCTTTTCAATAGGGCTTTGTTGATTCCAAGAATTTGAGAATAATTTTATTGATTCACCATCATGAATTTCCCAAAAGATAAAGCTCTGAATAATTGAGTGGTTTTGATTAGCAGATTGCCAAATGTGGGATCCCCTTGAATCCTCCAAGAACCTTATGAGGTTTTGTTTATCCCATGTGGGAGCATATATCATATGCCAAATTTGAGCCCAAGGTTCAGAATAATACATGCTCCATCTCCACTAGATCTTGGCTCCAGAGAAACGACCATATATATTAGAGACGATACCCCCAATATTCATGCCCAACACATGGAATTAATTAGATATTGAGAATCTAGCAGCAATGAATCCATATAGACTTACTTCTAGGGGCTTCGAAACTATTCCAAGGCCATTTGCTGAGCCATTAGAATCAATGGTTGTGGTTTCTCTTCCTTTCCATATTTTTTCTATTAGAGTCTTGAAACTATCCTTTGTATACTTAGTTTCATGAATGAACAAAACCGATGGCCTTTCCCCATCAATTTTCCTTTTAAGAATGTTCCTTTTTCAAATTCCATTACAACCTTTGATGTTCCAAGAAAAAAGTTTCATTGAAAATATTTTGAGGGAATGATGAACACTTCCAATATAGTTGGGAACAGACCAAAAGCTACCAGTTTCTCCCCAATCTCCTTGATACGTTACTGGTTACTTATTCTACCTTTGTGATCATTCCTACTTTTCTTTTTGTGTCCCAAGGTTTAATATTCTCTATGACGAATCCCAACGATTTATTCAACGTTGTCTTGATGGTGGCCTCCTTAAGTAGAACAACATGTTGAGAGGGAATAACCCCTTTTTGTAGGCCATCTACCTCTTTCTCGAGACCATCCAAATTGATGTCTCCTAGCTCCATTTATTTTGAATCATCTCCCAACATTTATACATCTTAATCTTCCTCATGGGAAGGTTTTTGGGTTGATCTTGAAGCATAAAAAATTTCTTTCACTCTCGTAAATTCTCTAAAATTACCACAAGTAATATGAATCCCACATGTTGGTAAGTAATAATAAAATTTATAATAGATAAGATGATAAATAGTTACATAGGTTTGGGATTTATATAAGCCCGTCATGCACCTTTTTCGTAAAAGGGAATGACTATAGACTTTAGATAGTCTTTAAATTAATAATAAATCAATATTAATATTAATTTATTATTTTATTGTTACATTTCCTTCCCCTTAAGAGACTCTTTGTCCTCAAAGCTTCATTGACAAAAATGTCTGATTTTGCTTGAACTGTCATCTTTGGATCCTTTGCGATACTTGATGAGATAAGACAATACGAGTTACGGATTCCCCAGGAGAATTTTTGCATCGTATCTGCTGTGGTCCATCCCAGATATATTTTTATTGGTCCTTTGAGATCATTTTGGGAAATGGGTTGTCTCAATTGTTGTTTAGTATGTAGAACTGGTTGCATGTCAACATAACTCTTTTTTGAATGCTCATTTTGACCCTGTCTTTGATCAAAATGACGATTATAATTGGGATGTCAGTAAGGTGTATCTGTTGTTTGTTTTTCTTCCTTTTGAACTGCGGTGAGGACTTCCTTCACTTCCTTGACATGACTTTGTTTTTTGGAGAGTCTGGATGCTTCTTTCTGGATTTGCACTGTTGTGTTTCTCCAATAAATTGTTTTTACTCTCAATCTTCTCAAACATTTCTTCTTGCAACTTTTTTTACTCTTTTAACTTCTTGATTTATTTCTCCAGTTCTTGATTAAGATTCTTTAGGCGCTGGTTTTATTCTTGATTTTATAGAATTATTCCTTCGAGTTTTTTATTGGGTTGTTCCTTCTTGTGTCTATGTTTCAATTTTTTAATATTCGTAATTAATATTTTATTATGAGTTCTTAATCGATATATTTCTTTGGTATTACTTGTTAATATTTTATCGACTTCTGTAATTTCCAATTTGTGTGCTTTTTTTTAGTCATCCTCTTTCTACTGGAGTTCCTCAATCTGTTGTTGAAGGTGGCAATTCTTTTCTTCTTGGCATTTTACTTTTGTCTGAATTTACGTGATTTTGTCATTTTTGTCCTTGATTAATTTGTTTAACCGTTTTATTTCCTCTTTATTCTCGACTGCATATTTCATGATTTTTTGGTTTTGTAGATTCTGATTGGTATATTTTTTACTCATTAATTCCTCATTTTGAGTAGATAATATCTCAATATGAATTTTTAGATAATGATTCTCTTGCTCTATTAATCCCTTAGAAATATCCAGCTTCGTCATGTAAAATACCTTGTGAATTTCTACTTGTAGTTGGGATGCCAATTCTGATTTAGACTTCGTCATAATTCTTGACTTCTGGTGTTCTTTGACGATAGTTGGTTTTCCTTTTGACTCACTTCTTGTCTTCGTCAATTTTTTCTTGTTTTTCTTTACTCTTGTAATTTAATAATTGTACGTAATACAATTATTAAGTAATAATAATAATAATAATAATAATATATATATTTTTTTAAGGATGAAATAATTAATTTTTTTCCCCTAAAGACTTCTTGTAGATTGGTTGGGTGGGAGGAATGATTGTTACCTTCCCCAGCTAAGTTAAAATCCCACTTGCTTCTTAGTAGAAATTATTATGCACTTTTAGATTTTTTTTTCCCTTTAAGTTTTGTAAAATTGTGCAGATTGGGTGGTTGGGACTCAGGAGGAATGATTGTTACCTTCCCCACCTAATTTCAAATCTCACTTTTTTGTTTTTGTTTGGGGAATAAACCCAAACCCACTTATTAAGAAACCACGTGTGGTTTCACTTTTACCCCTTTTTTTGTTTTACTTTTACCTCTTTTTTTGGGTTTTACTTTTACCTCTTTTTGGGGGTGTTCTACTTTTACTTTTTATTTTTTATTTTTTTGTAAGGATAAGGTCCTATTTTTTAGGGAAACCCTAGAAATCCAAATCGTAACCTCGTTGTGATACCATTGAAGCGTAAAAATATTGTTTAATGCTCATAAATTCTCTAAAATGTCCACAGGTAATCTGAATCCCAGATATTGGTAAGTAATAATAAAATGGATAATAGATAAGATGATAAATAATTACATAGGTTTGGGCTTTATATAAGCCCATCATGCACCATTTCGTAAAAGGACGTGACTATTGAATTTAGATAGTCTTTTAATTAATAATAATTTACTATTAATAATAATTTATTATTTTATTGTTACAGAGTAATTGCCTTCCGAATCTGTCGCTTTGTTCTTTTTTGTTGACTAGTTGAGTCATCCTTTAGGTCATCTTGTGCTTTCTCTATTTGCAACACCTCAAACATGTTGCTCATTAGGTTTTTTGTGAATATCGATGCTTGAACCTCTATTAGTTGTCCTCTTTTTCTTGATACTTTAGTGAAACCCTCTACAACAGTAGTTACTTTTTCTTTTTAGGGAAGTACTCAAGAGTTATAGGGACAATCTCTAAATAGGTGTCCATGTTTGCGACAGCATCAACATTAGAAAGGAATTTGTGCATAGTCTATAGGCTAAAAAAAATATTCATCTTGCCAACAAAGGTTAATCCCCTCCATAATATATTTGGAAATTTTCATGTAGACACATATTCGAGCATAGGAGGTATACCTCATTCTTCTGTTTTTCTTTGATATTTTCACAAATTCCCCAAAGGTGTTGCAAAGATCCTCCAGAATTCTATGCTTCCAATATTTATTCGGTAAAGAGTAGATCCTAAGCCAGATCGAAACAATGGATAAACATTCTCTATCGAGGTTGAATCTCTCTTTCCATGGTTTAAGGAAAAGGCCAAAAGAGTTGAAAAAATATTGCCCTTCCTTAAAGATCTTGTTTATGTCTTCAAGTTTAAGAAAACCACCATGAATAATCCCTTAGCACCAAGCTAGAGATCGTAATTAACCTAAGGTTTCCAAGTGGTGTTAATCCACCAAGTTAAATGTTTTTAATATATCCATATCCATATGAGCTTACTTATTAATGCACAATCCTTCAAATGTTGGATATGATATATTAGAAATTTTCACTTGATTTGCATCGATGAAACTTCTTTGGCTTTCGGCAAGCATTGTCCTGGTGTCTTTGAGGGATTTGCTTCTCCATATTCTCAACGTCTTTGCTTAGTCCCTACCAACTACCTTTTGATTTCTAGATCCGAAGAAATCCTTTCCTTTTTTTGTGTGGGGATGGGTTGCAAACCCCTCCCTTCTACTCCCCCATTAATCATCACATAGGCTCCAACCAATGTCAAAATATCTGTAGAGATAATTATAAGATCCCAAGGAACAGGTCCTCTATAACAACATGAAACCCTACCTCCTTCCAAGAGCCTCTGTCCACTTCTATTTCCCCTCTATTGAGTTCATCTCTTTCCCTACTTCCATGATGAATTAGGTTGGAGGTTCTCTTAAAAGGATATTTGATTGAGAATTTATCCAAACTTCTAAGTTGATTTGAAAGGAAATAGTCACCCATGTAAAAGAGAATTTGAGGACTGATTTTATATTATGCCAACCTTCTTTGAAAAAGATAAATGTACAAACATAGGATTTACAATTTATTCCCTTTTCAAACACAAAACATGGATATTTGGACCAATCCCACCCCTCTTCAAGAATTTATCCCATGTTAGAATCTTATTTTCTAAAGAGACCCAAATAAAGAGTTTTAATTTTAAAGGACAACTCCCCTTACAAATAACAAAGGACCACAAATTTACTTCAATATTTGATTGAGAGTAAAGTATATACTCATAATCTTGTTTGGTTATCACCTACTCAAAAGGCTCATTCCATGACTACACAAGTGAATCATCTTCTTCTGAAAGTTAATTCCATAGATCTTTAAACCTTGAACATAAGAATCCCATTCCAATGCTATAGGATGAGATAATCCTAGATTAAAAGAGAAAATGATCTCTAATTTATAGGGGCATCATGTATAACAACTTTATTTAATGTAAATAGTCCTTTTTCCTTCAACACCCCCAATAGAGGATCCAACACTTATATAAGTATTCCCCACCAATACAATGATCCAAATCAAGTTGAACCTTATTCATTACATATCCTCCATGCTATCAATTTTTCTATGACAGGAAATTCCCTCACCGTTGTATTCCAAATATTTGATAATTTGCAAACATATTTAGGTTCAATTCTCATCCAAACCTCCACCACCAACCCCTTTAAACATTTATCTTTGACAAAAAGACTCCAGAGACCAGAGCCAAATATATATCTCTACATACTCTTTTCCATAAGAGCTTGACTAAAACTTAAAAAAATTCTCTATACCCCATCCTCCTAATTTCTTAGGTGTAGACAACATCTCCCACTTTACCAAATAAAAGATTTCTTTCACTTCTTTTCTTGACAATAGGGATTGAAAAAATTTATGTCTTATCTTCTCAAGGGTATATTTTTGTATTTTATCTAAAGAAATACAATAAACAATAATACTTTCCAATACACACTTAACTAAAATAAGTCTACCTCCTAAATACAACGACCCTAAACACCAATGATAAATTATCTTACCTAAATTCTTAAGTAACCACATCTTGTCCCCCTTTTTATAATCATTTTTATAAAGAAAATAACCATGATGTTTCATACCTTGATCAAGTTTATCCATCTTGAAATGAAAAATGCCCTAAAGATGGCTATGCACCTCGTACTCTAGAAAATTATGTAGCATATTAGATTTAGATTCACTAACCTCCATCCCAGAAGCTTCACAAAATACATTCAAAAGATCATTATATTCATGTCACTCATGTACAAACCCACTTATGGGTGCATGCATGGAGGTGGGTTACATTTTTTGGCAAGGTGATTTCAGCAAAAACAAATAAAACGTACATCGATCGAGATTTTATTAAACCCTCGATCGAGGTCTTACACCTCAATCGAGGGTTTATAGAATGCTCGATCGAGGTTATCTTAAACCCTCGATCGATATTTTGATAAACCCTCAATCGAGGATTAAAAACAAGCTCGATCGAGGGTTAAAAACAAGCTCGATCGAGGGTTAAAAAAGACCTCGATCGAGCATGTATAACCTTCTATAAATAGGCAACAAACCCATCATTTATTTCACTTCATTTGCTGGATAGAAAAGGGTCATTTATATTCATTTGTAGATATGGGTCGCAGATTAATTGAGTCATAGATGTGATTATGGATCCAATCAATCACATCTATAACTCCAATTACTCCACTACTAATATATACACATAACATCTGGAGAAAGTGGAAGTAGTAATGCTTTTAATTTTTTTTTATTCAACGTATGTACTATTACCCACAAGTATCATTCTTCTAGTCGAAATTATGTTTTAATAAATTTTATTAACATAGAATTCTATGTTTTTTTAATTGAATTTGAAGACCTTGTTCCCATGAACAATACAAGATTTTAAAAACTTTTATTAAATAATTTTTTGGGTATCCATATTCATGTGCACACATGAATATGGGAACTCGAATATTTTTTTAGTTAAATTTTTGAAAAGCTCGATTAAGCTACTAGCTCGATCGACTTTTTCTCCAAACACACATAAACATTCAATAGAGGTATTTAAAAACACATGTATTTCCATATGCATCATGTAAAGTTTCATTTAATGAAGTCTTCAAAAATATCCTAGGACACCTTCTATTTTGAATCCCCATTTGAATTCATGTCATTGAACATTTTCAATTCTTGTCAAAATCAGATGTAGTTTCATGTTTAGTTTCCATACTTTTTGTTTTTCGGATCCTACAGTCGCCATAACACATTTTATTTTATTTATTTTCCTCCACTCCTAGCGTTATGAAACACCAAAACAACTAGTCATGTGTTATTGATGCAAATTCTAACGTCATTCAATAATTTACTAGCAATATTAACTGCAAATGTGTGGCACAATAACAATTTTGAAGAGTAAACAATGGACATTGATATAACCCAAGGAAATGAGGTCATAATTTTTTTTCATGCTCACATGTTTATCTCTCTAAAGGTACTAAAAATACTTTTCTCATTTGTATATAATTTTTAATTTAAAAAAACTACAATTATGTGATATGACTCTGAATTTAACACTAATTTTTATCTTGATCATCCTCTTCTATTCCATACTGGGCTCTGGGATTTAAATATCTGACATGATGATCTATATCGTAGGTAGATTGTAGTCTTGAGAATCCAGGTCAAGTGTCCACTCAACCTGGATTCTTAGGACTACGATCTACCTACGATATAGCTCCTCCGGCTAGATATTTAAATCCCAGAGCCCAGGGCAGAATAGAATATGACAATTAAGATAAAAATTAGTGTTTTCAAAGTCATACCACATAATTGTAGTTTTTTAAAATTAAAAATTATATACGGAGGAGCAAAGTATTTTTAGTAATTAAAACCTTTCACTACATTTATGTAACTCTAATTCTGAAAACATTAGGTTCAAGCAATTGTATACATATTGGATATATTTCTGATAGGAATCAAATGATGTTGAAATTCCCATTTCCCCTTTATTCTTGTGTAATTTTTCATTTTACTTTTTATTCAAAATGTGTCAAAACAATTACTTAATGAACACTTATTCTTATTACTATTTTTTTTTCCTAATGAGGTAGAGGTCTTTATTCTTGTCTAATTTTTCTTTTAAATTCTCTAGTTGGGTCCTTGAAGCCCATTTCTAAAATGTCCTACATGGGCATAATCTTCTAGATACGAATTATGGTAGTTAGTGTCCACAAGATGTTGAGAACCTAGGGGCTAGGATTTATCTCCTCAGTTTTTTGTACTAAATATAAACACGGTGAGAGAGCATATAAAACCTTGGTAATCATGTACAAAGTTTTTTTTTTAGTGTTTAACAATAGCTCGATCAAGGGTTTGTTAGACCCTCAATTGAGGGTTTAATAAACCCTTGATCGAGGGTTTAATAGACCCTCGATCGAGATTTTTTTAAAACCTCGATCGAGGATCTGTTAAAACCTCTATCAAGATATTTAAATACCTCGATCGAGGGCCTGAAAAATAGAGAATTATCCCTCTTACAAGAAAATCAACGTTTCTATATGTCTTCTAGGGGTGTAAACCCTGCCATTCATGGAACACAACTGAGCGGAGTTCATACCGATCGATTTGTCACCGAATCCTCTATCCCTTGAGATATCATGCATTCATATGGATTTTTTTTAATTAGTTCTAAAACTTACACTTAGAAAACCATACAACAACTTCAAAGCAGCTCAAAGAAAAATCTGCAAGGTAAAATATACACATCCAAAAAATTCGTAAAAATACATAGCCCACACATCAACGTGTCCTCTTCAAAAGCATATCTTTGGTTTTTCAATTTTTGAAAACGGTGAGAAAAAAGCTTGGATGGACACACATGTGTATAAAATGATGTTGAAATCAAATGTGGTC
>LPNX011136343.1:12907-53737 GCA_001517045.1 Pseudotsuga menziesii | reverse complement strand
TAAATCCTTGAATTTTTGTTGATATTTTGATTTCATAATAAATTTGTTGATCCCTTCCACAATCAATAGAAAGTGTAAGGGGGACATTGGGTAACCTTGTCTGAGTCGCCTTGAACTCTTAGAAAAAATTGTAGGGGAACCATTGATAAGCACAACATAATTGGCTAAAGAAACAAAATCCATGATCCAATTTGTTTCCTCTAAATTCATACCAATTTGCAATAAGATAAGTCTAAGACAGGACCAATTGACCCTATCAAATGCCTTAAAAAGATTCTAATTTAATATCACAATGTCTAATTTCTTCACTTTGATAGAGTTTATAGCCTCTTTGGCTACTCCAATGGAATCCAAAATTTGTCTATTTTGTAGAAAACCAAAATTTTCTTTGTAAATATCTTGAGAGAGGAATCCTCTAATACCACATGCAATCACTTTAACAATTACCTTATACACCCAGTTGCACAGAGATATAGGTCTAAAATCAGAAAAGGACGATGGATTAGAGCTCTTAGGAATAAGAGCTATAAAATTTTCATTCAACACCCTTGAAACCATTCCATTTACTCTAGATTCCTCTACCACCTTCGAAATATCCTTCCCCGCAAGATCAAAGAATTCCAGAAAAAAATTTCATAGTCCAGCCATCTGGACCTGGAATTTTTGCTTTAGCAAATTTTTGGGTGTCTTTATTAGTTCATCAATTGTTACTAGATCTACAATTTGTCTTAAGTCATGTGCATTGAAATTTCTATACCAATTGTAGTTGGTGAAGAGTATTGATTAACCTAGTGTCCTTAAACATAGAATCAAAATACACTACAACTTATTTTTCCAAATCTTTCTGAGTAGAAACATTAACCCTTGATTTCCCTTTAATATCCCAAACATAGTTTATATTCTTTCTATATTTAGTGTATTTATGAAGAAAAAAAAATTTGTGTTATTATCTCCTTGACTAAGCCATATGGAACAACTCTTAAGTCTCCATGTTTCTTGCTCTAATTTAAGAAAAGAAATATTTTGAGCCTCTAATTCACTAAGACCCAACTGAGCTATTTAAATACATAACTGTTATCCTCTCCTTCACTTCAATAAGCTTATCCTACATCTCTCTCTCTTTTTGTGTTTCTCCCATTCAATGACACAAGATTTGGTGATTTTAAATTATCCACCATATGAGCCATAGGTGAAATATCAAACGATTCCTCCAATACATTCCATTTTGATTTCACTAAATGTTTAAAGTCCTCCTTGGAACTCCGAATATGGTTTAGGATTTTCTTTCTATGAAATATAGTTGAAGAAAAAAAGGTAGAATATCAGAGATATGATCAGTTTCAATCAAATATCTATATTGGTACACCTCTTATAAGAGCCCTTCAGCAATAAAGAATCTATCTA
Source organism: Pseudotsuga menziesii (assembly GCA_001517045.1). NCBI lineage: Eukaryota > Viridiplantae > Streptophyta > Pinopsida > Pinales > Pinaceae > Pseudotsuga > Pseudotsuga menziesii. The sequence goes on along the minus strand of LPNX011136343.1, from coordinate 52,333 downwards.
ACATTTTTGTTTCTTCAACATTTCCTTGACGCCCTTTCCTCCAAGTTGGAAAGATAGGGTTTGGAAGAATGTCTACTAGGTTGGATCAATCAAATAGCTAAGTAATGAATCCAGGGTGGTGACATGAAGTTCTGTACACTTATTTAAATGGCAGCACAAAATCCTTAAACACAGGCTTGTTCTGTATTTCACACTTGAGTTATTATGTTTAGGCTTTGTGAAACCCGAACCTTTAACCATGGCTAAGAATAAGAAATGAATATGTGTTATAACGCATATGCATAAGAAACACATATGTTTTATAACACATATGCGTTATAATGCGCATGTGATATATTGCATATGCGTTATGAAATTAACAAATTAATATAATGAAAATGTGATATAACCTGTATGCAATACAATGCATATGCATTATGGAATCATAAAATTAAAATAACGCATATGATATATATTGTATATGCACCATGGAAATGCAAAAATATAGAGTGTGAGCATTTTATAATGCATATGCATTTCATAATGCACTCTCTTTATATCGCACTCGTGTTATTTATTGATATAAAAAACCCTAACGGGCGTTCCAACTAGCATTTGCAAATCATGAGAGAAAAATAATGGAGGTGAGCTATAAATCAAGAGAATTTCGGGCATCTTCATACCATAATATTTATCTAGAAGGAATTGGTGGCCTATACACCTTAGTTGGGCATCATTCAGGGTATGGTTCTTGTCCAATTTGTTGTTAAATTCCATATAAAATAATAATAATTTCTATGGTTGTTTGTAGATCTTGAATCCAATTTTTAAAAAAATATTGTGTAAAAACAACATATTCTCCATGGATATACACAATCCTAAATAAAACATTCATGCACAAAGCCCAAGTCCCAAAAACATTCATCCTAAAAACCTAATAAATGTTGAAGAATGAGAATAAAACCCTCAACAAGGAAACCAAGTAATTATTGAAGAAGAACACCAAATCCCTTCACAACAAGAAGAACAAGAAAACCCTTCACTGCAAGAAGAACATCGAATCCCACCATGACAACTGATGAGTGATAAAAATACAGACATGATATCACAATTGGGGATTTTGTGATGTATTATAGTTATCTTTAAGGGGGGAGACCAGCTACGTTATTATATTTGGCTAGCCATTGATACCATCATTGACACAATTGCCAATTCCAAAGGAGTATTATATGACACTACTTCTTATAGAGAGTCTTGGAGAAACTTCTATGAAAATTTTCTTATAAACAAAGACATAAAAAAATGAAAGTAACTAAAGATCGAATTTATTCCCTCTTTCAAAACCCTATCATTGGCCATGTTCCTCTGACAAACAGAGCACATATATCCATTGATTGGTGTGTAGAACAAAGTATCAAAGAAAATTGGATAGATGAGTGGTATATGGTATTTGATGAAGACCCACAAAGAAATAGAGAAATACCTTTGTATTTCCTGTAGAAGTTATACACAATATTTATATTCACAAGCATTTCAATTACTTTGTAATTTTAGAATTCTAGGGGGGGAGGAGGGATACTCAGGAAAGAGACAATTCTAGGTTCAATCCAAACTATGTACATCACCCTCCTCACCCTTGAACCCCCCCTTCCACCCATTTATATCCTCTTGCACTTATTGTGTTGGATGAGACACAAGGGGCATTACTACAATTAATTGAGACGTTGGTTCTTCATGGAAATTTTGTTGAGAGCCAGATAGTTGGGGGATCATATAGGGGGTGGGGCATCATCTTCATCTGATGGTGGTGAGGAGGAATATAGTGGGATTCATGGTGACGAATAGTAATCTAGTGGTGGTCATTAGAATCCAAAGACACCTAACAGAGAACATAAACATATTATAGAGTGAGATATGATGTCTCATCCATGCTCGTCTAGTGGTAGCGTTTTCTACAGAACTTCATCGCATATTCGCTTTGGTGGATTCATGGAATATGTAAGTTCATTATTATTCAAATACGCTATTATTTTTTAAATTACAAATTTGATTTGTTTAAAAATATTATTTTATTAATTTGTTGACATATTATAATCACATTTACTAGTATCAGAGCAAATTCCTCCAGAATAGTTTAGTATTTCTCAAGAGACTAAAGTAAATGTAGTAGCCAATGATGCACACAATTTTGGTTTATCACCATTACAGGTAATGTAAATATTTTTAATTTAGAATCATTTACGATATTTATATTAATGGAAGGAATCATTTAGAATCATTTACCATATTTATATTTTTAATTTAGAATCATTTACCATATTTATAATTTTTAATTTAGAATCATTTACCATATTTATTTTTCACACCAAATGGAGCCTCATTTTGGTCTCTTTTTACAAGCTATCCCTTTATAGGACTCCCCTCCCTTATGGAGTTTCTTTAGGCCTAGGTATGACTCCTTAAAATAAACTTGACTGCCAAGTTAACTTGTCCATTCAAGCTCATTAAGAATATGTGAACAGGAATCTGCATTGGTGGTAGGTTATCTCTTTCTCGGACCATGTGGAATACTACGAGAAAGGATCACTCTCTTTTCTATGGAATTGAGAAGACTATTCTCAGGCATAGATTTATCACTTTTCCAGACCTGATACGGAAAAGGAACGCCCTGTATGAGCTTAGTTTTCTCTTTTTCGTGCTCTGGACCTAAACATGAAAAAGATTCAGAGTGTACTTTATGTCTTTGTCATGCTCATTAAACACTAAGAACAATGAATTGAGTTTATTGTTGTAAGCTCCATTTCTCGTACTCAAATGGATCTTTCCGAGTGATCTTTCTTTCCTTCACACTCGTAAAACTCAATCTATATGCTGCTCTTGAAGGAGCGTTGAGTAGGTGGTAATTTAAACTTTTTCGGACCTACCTAACTAAGTATGAAAAGGTTCACCTTTTCTTCTACAGAAGTTAAGAGAGTTATTATGTGGTATGTTTTATACTTTTTCGGCCTCAGGAGACTAAATTGGATGAAAAAGGACCCCCCTGGAGTCTTCTTTGGAGTTTTTAGACTCTCTAAATGTGAAAACACCAACTAAGCATGTACTAGTTCGGGCTCATTAAATCCACGAATCAGTGACACTATCAAGCAATATTCCCTCTTCTCTTCAAGCTTGTTAAAAAATGAAGAGAGTCTCAAGTTGACTTTCCTAGACTTCTTAAAATTTAACATGGAAGGTAAGGAAGAAGTTTTCTTTTGGTTTTGAGTTAGTGGCAGCATTTCGTCCTTGAACATAGCACTCTCTATTTTTTTCGATACTCATGTCTCAGTGTTCACTTTCAATTCAACTATTACTTCAAGTTTTTTACTCCTCCTCTTGTCAGTTCTACCTGGGGAATATGATCATGTCTCCTACATGACAGATAAGTCTAGTTTTTCTATCTATAAAGTTAAAAGCTACCTTGGGTCATCTATGTGTTTTGTTCACTATTCAAGGATTTAACTCAATGTCTGATCTATATCCTGATCCCATCATTGTCGTATCTATTATCACTTGTGTCTCCCTTCCATTTCCTAGTTCCTAGTCACTCTTGTGATTCGTTGGAGGATCTATTTCCTTCCTTATCACAGTATGGTTCCGCATCAGCACTTCCTGATGGTGAATACCTAGAGTTTTGACGATTGTACCTTAGGATTCACTTTCATTATTGGTGAATTCCTTTGCTTTAGTTGTTGATTATCTCCTATTGATCGACAATCTATTGAATCCGCTCCATGTTCGACTCCAATAACATCTATTCACATGGCTTGGATTGTACTGGTTCTTTGGGATTGTTTATGAAGACCTTAGTTTCCTATTTATGGACTAAGTTGCACAATAATATGTTGTACCTATTTACACGGCTTCCAGATCTTTGAAGAATCATCATTATTGTATATTGTGGCTTCGATCCAGGTTTGTAAAGGAGCTAGTGTTCTAGTAGATTGAACATAGAATCCTCATATATGACTTTGTATATGACATTATTATGTATTTGTTTCAGGTACTACCTCTGCTCCATTGGATTTCTGAGTTCTCCAAAGATAATGATTATAATGTATTTCGGCCATCGTTTCCCTTTGACCTCACACATTAGGGGGCATCTGTTATCAACCCAAATGTCACTTCTCTGTCCAAGTGCCAAGACTTCATATGTTAGTACACAAAAGGAATCTTATGGATTGAAGGTTGCCTAAACACTATAGATGGGAATGACATGAGATGCATTCACTATCCAACCAGCTTTCCAGTTTACCTTTCTATATGATGATTGTCGTACGCGACTATCTCCACAGCAACTTGCGTACATACACGACTATCTCCACAGCATCCCACGTAATTAGAGGAAATTTCAACTCAAAATGGGCCTCCTAAAAAGAATTAATAAAATAACAGTTAAAATAATAAAATAATATTTATTAATTTTGGAGGAAGAAAAGAAAAAAACTACATTTTTGTTTGTATTTTTGACATATCTCCCCGTGTTTTTACTCAAATTTCGATCGAGAGAGCTCGTTGGATGCGGAATTAAATTCTACATCCAACGAGTACCCACTCAACATTCTTTTGATAGACCCTTCTACCCAAAAAACAAGAAATGCCTGAAAAAAATGGAATGATGACATCATCATTCCATTTTTTCAGATATTTCTTGTTTTTGGGGTAGCGGGATCCATCAAAAGTATGCATCATCATTCCATTTTTTCAGGTATTTCTTGTTTTTGGTGTAGCGGGATCTGTCAAAAGTATGCTGATTGGGTACTCGTTGTATGCGGAATTTAGTTCCGCATCCAACAAGCTCTCTCGATCGAAATTTGAGTGAAAACACAAGGAGATATGTCAAAAATACAAACAAAAAAAGTAGTTTTTTTTATGATACTTATCCCCAAATTTATATTAAAAAAGTGTTTAAGACCTATACGATATTTCAAGTTTAAATCAATTTCATTGGCTAACACATGATGACATGGAATTTGAATAAAAGTTAAAAGGCCCATTTTGAGTTGAAATTTCCTCTAATGACTGTATGCGAGTATCTTCATTGCAACACGCATACAGATTTGTACGCGGGTTTCCCTTATAGAAACTCACGTGTCATACACGGGTTGCCAGTATCAATAGTCACGTATACATCCATTCGACATTAAAAATAATAAAACACGATTAATGGAGATTTGTTGAGCCCTAATCATTAACTATCTCAACTATCTCAACGTCCTCAACCTTCGAAACTGCCCTATTTCCCAAAGTATAGATAGAGGACTTGGGGAGGGCATTAATGAATCATATTTGGAGAGCAAAGTTATGCTGGTGGTATATCTTTAGAAGTATTTGGAGCAATAGAACTCAGAATCCTTTGGTTGTAGAGGAGTCCTTCTCTCAGGCGTTGGGTTGTACACTTATCTCATTCACTATTGTTAATAAAGAGAATTCTTCTTCCAACTTTGTGTTGAGTCTCTTTCATGTATCATGTTTGATGAATATTTTTGATTAAGCACTATATATATTGTTCATCTAACTTGTCATATATACATGTATAAGATTGTACTTGGAGAATTTTCTCTTTGTAGGTGAAGGAGGTGCATCCCTAAAAGATTTGGAGAGAAGCAGAGCGGGAGAAGAGAAAGCTTGGATCAACCGTCGTTAATCGGGTGAGTTCAACATTTCTTTCTGTTCCTTTTATGTACTTTAAAGCTGATTGTCTGCAAGTTTTAGAAGTAAGTTGGTAACCCCAGACCCTAGGTTATAAGGGTGTTTATTCCTGAACAACAACACTCTATTAAATTTTTTATTATAAGGGATATGCGGGAAGTTTGACCTTGTCAAGAGGTGTTGAGAAAGAAACCTTAGAGTTTGCAGGGAGGCTGATGGAATATACGAGATAGCATTCATCCACTAAAATAGGCCGTGGTAGAAATGAGGGAAAGGACAGCATAAATTGGCAGCCCCACTCTGGAGTAACGAATATTGACAATGCTAAGACACTCCATGAATCAGAGATGCAGGGTAAGGAAGAGAACACTGGATGCACTAAAGGAATTAAACGGGAGTCATAATAGAAGTTTGAGATTGATCTGATGGTAGATCAATGGCGTCAAAACATTTTGCATGATGAACATGCTTAGCCAAAGCCACTTTTCCAAATCATGAAATGGCTTAAATGGTGGAGGCATCCAACGGTCGAGGTTGGGATCCAAGAATATCCATGGTTGTAAATGATTTCACATCCCATATTAGCAAGGATGTAGTAGCAATTTCAGATTATGAAAAGTGGTACAGGTCGCTCAGTTCGACGGTCACTACAAGAGCGGAGGGAGATCTACGGTCATGGTTCATTTCACAATCTAAATTAGCACGGAGGGGACCAGAATTTCGCATCACAAAAAGTGGTAGGGTCCAATCAGATCAATGGTTGTGAAGAAAATCCGATCTTGATCTAATGTTGAGATGCACATGCATGAGGTAAGAAATGATGTAGCATAAAGGACATCACATACCAATGGGTCAAATCGCAAGGAGTAATATCCATGGTGCAAGCTACTTGGAAAGGGCATGAAGTTTATGCTGTGTAAAAAGTTATAAAAGGATCCACGTGAAGTTGGAAAGGTTTTTCTTTTTCGAATCCTGAAAGCCACTGAATATCCAACCACATATCGAGGGCTAGCACAGACAAACTAGGACACTGTGCTAAAAAGCAAGGTAGGCCCCTGATACCCCCTCAGTGCTATTTGAAAATGGATGTGATAGGAGTAGTAGAAGTGGTAGGGGTGAGAGAGGATACAGAACCCGAAGTCACATGTCGGAGGATGGAAGAAAGTCTCGGAGATGAGAATGTTGAAATCTTGAATACCATCTTGGTGGGAGAATCCATTGAAACCGCTAGAGATAAATTGGAAATCCTTAAGGACCGAGGTAGAGATACCTGTGTTGTTTTTAAATCCTTCTTCCATTTCTTCTTTGTTGGCCAAAGCCCCCATTTCCCTGAGTTTGTCGAATGGTGTGCAGACAATTTCTCTGTCATTGAAGGTGTCATTATGAATAAGCCAAAGTCTAAAATCCTTTGTTTAGTGTAGGCTTCCATCGTCCATAAAACCCTGCACATCCCAAACGAGTTTTTCCATATATCCCAAAAATACCAAGAGGAAAATGTTAAATGTTGCTTCAAAGACTCTACCGACGAAAGTAAAGAAACCTTCTTGAAGGCCTGTTCAAAACACAATGGAAAACCCATTGACCTGTCATACCCTATTGAGCTTAACTAATTCAATGAAGAAACCCAATGGTGTATATCCCTAGCCAGTCATTTTTTAGGTCTAGATACCGATGCCTATGTCCCAGAGTCATTATGAGTCTGTTGTTTGTCTTGAGTACTTGTCCGACCGAACCTGAATTTCCCGGGAAATCTTATTAGCCTTGCTGTCTTAAGTTTGATGAATTCCTAGCCGAGAACATCTGTTCTCAGTTAGTGAATTTACACGGCACTAAAGTGTTCAGATTCCAGTCCTTTTTGATGAGTATGCTTATAGCTTATAACCAAGAAGACCTACAAGTACCTGAATTGGAAATCACTATTGATATGGCCACCGACTATTGTAAGTTCATGAACCAATTGATGGCTGAAGTATACGACCTTTTCTTTCAGGAAAGGTTACCTAGTGTGTTACCTGAAATGAGGCAATTGCTATAGTTTTCAAACAACAAGAAGATAGGAGACTGGTTCCTGACAGAATTTAGAACAACCATAAGATTGTATGGCTTTGTGCATCAACCCTACATTCTGCTAGCTTTTCTAACTGCCAGGGTTTTCTCCTTGTAATTGATCCTGCAAAGACTCACTGTTGAGGAAGAGCACTTCTTGAGCTATTAAAAGAGATCAAATTTTATTTTCCCCTGGGAAGTAGGACCATACACAGTCAAGAGTAGGTATACTTTGCCACTGATTACTAACTTGCTCAGAGGCATGGGGTTTTCTCTGGGACAAGCGGTAAACTATGACCCTCATCAAATAATTTACAAAAGGAGAAAGGCTCACAAGTGCAAGCCTTTTGAATACACTGAGATACTCGGACTCAGGGAAGCAGCAAACTGGGATGATTTCCCTAATCCTGCCCCTATCGACACCAGTATAAAATGAAGCACTGGATCACACCTGCCAAGAATAGCTTCTCCCCAAAGAGAATTGGATAAAATAGTCACAATAGTTGGGGATGTCTCATCATTGGTCAGCTGTTCAGCGAGTTCAGTGAAAAGAGGGGGTCCAGAGCCTATGGATACTGAAGAGGTGGACATGGCCAGCATGCCCAAAAGGAAGAAAATAGAATAGGGGAAACAGCTAGTACATGTCAAAAAGGGAAATCCAAAGGGACATATAAAGAAGAAGAATATAGAGAAAAAACAGAAACAAGAAGAGCCCGAGATAGTTGAATTACAAATCCAAGAATATGTATTTGACGGGAAGACTCCAAATAGGCATGCATCCAAAGAAGAATGGCTAGGATCTTACCAGGAGAGGGTTGATAAAACTTTCAAAGAGATAGCAGAGCTATACAACGAAGCAACATGGTTGCCTTACCAAAATGTGGCATTAAAGACTATAAGGGATCATGCCATTGACACCCTTAGCGTAGCCTTGGAAATGGGAAATAAGGTGTCAAAGGTTAGTATGAACCTCTGAAAGGTTCCCACTACTAACATAATACACCTCAACAAAGAAACTAGGGACATCCTGAATGCTAGATTGCTTAAGGCCATCATACAGATGTCCAAGCTAGAGGAAAGTAAAACAAAGACTTTGAATCTTTTGAGAAAGGTAAGAGTGGAGAATAAATTACTCAAGGCCCAAATCAACAATTTGCAAAATGAAGCAATGCAAATAGAGGGACCAGCACATAAGGGAGTCTTGGCCCAGAAATTGCTCGATGATAAGGAAAAAGAAATCCAGACACTAAAAAAGAAGTTGAAAATCCCTTCTACCCCATTCGCCTAGACAGAAGAATTGGCTAATTTTGAAAAAGAGAAAGAGACATTGAACGCTGAGCTTACCGACTGCAAATCCAAGTTGCTAAAGCTTGAATAAAAGGAAAGGCAGTGGGAAGCAGACATCTAGCTTTTAAAGAAAAATGAAGCAGAATTAAAATCCAGATTAGTAATAAAAGAAAGGGAGCTTCAAGGAAGGAGTGCTGAGAGTGTAATTTAGTCCGTAGGTGTAGCTGGAGAGATAGACACCGGTTATCTTTCTAGAGCAATGTCCCAGATAGGCCTAAAATATACAGAGCTTGTTAAATTAAAGCAGCAGATCAAGGAACTAGAAGAGGAAAAAGGCAAGGAGAGACAAGGAAAGGAAAAGATGGAAGATAAATGCCAAGGACTGATTCAACAAAATGCCAAGTTAAGCCAGAAGATGATCGGTAAATTTTCCTTGCAAGGCACTATAAATTTGATCTAGGATCAGATCATTATAGAGACTGACAAGTTCTGAACTTATATAGATTTCATTGAAGACTAGGAAAAGGCTATGATAGAGGCCAAGAAAAAGGTCCTGACAGTATCAGGGGAAATGTAGAAAATACTTGTGGCAACAGCGGAAAATGTCATTGCTTTCCTAAGCTCCTTGTCAAACAATTTCTCCAATCGGTATGGTATACAAAATAGAGTTGTTGTTGTCTCCGAGGCTAGAAAGGTAATTGCTAAGCACAGGGTGTTGGAGACTGTACAATCCAAAATAGAGGTTATTGAGCACAAATTTAGGGAGGTTATCAAGTTATTCAAACCGCTGGTAGACAGAGGGATCCCTTTCTTCTGGGAAGAGAAGGTTCCTTTATTGTCCCAAAAGGAGTATTGAAAGCATCTGCTTTAGTGCTGATTAGACAACAACAAGTTTGGAGACATGCAACAATCCTTGTTAGGAAAGATTGTTTTTGATAAGCTGGCCAGTGAATTCGAATTGTTCTTTGATTTTAAATCCACCTGTGCCGAAGTCCCTGAGACTTCATACCCAGAAACGATGGATGTCAAAGAAGAAGAATTTGACATGATAGTTGCAACTCTACCTGGTCCTGACCTATGGAGATCCATTCAGCAATACGGGTCAGCCAAATTCAAAACACATCCATAAAAGTGGCAATGATAGTACGTGGGAAGTTTTCTTTATGTGAACGCCCTTTCCAATGGTCACTTATCCTGAAACTCTATACAGCTATCACTCGCCAGATGGTAACATAGAAGAATCTCGTGCATATTTTCTCCTGCAATCCATATTTCATTTTTCAGTTTCATGTAAATCTTGGCCGATGTGTCACTTACGAGTTTGTTAGAAGTTGTTTTTCAGTTGTAACAAATTTTGATTCCCAGATGTCGGTCTAGGAAGTCCAAAATGCTATAAATATACCTCTTGAAGAAGGAGAAAGGGTTGAAACTGATGTAATTTCGTAGTGTATTCTTTCAAGAGTATTTTAATAAAGTGGCAGAGCCAAGGTCGGTGTTTTACACAGGGATTCATCTGTTGTTTGTATTACAGTCCATTACTTCCTTTCTCATGGAATGTTTTTCCAGTTTATCTCTTCCATTATGTTTTCATTCATGTCTAAAATAAGTGTATAACTTTTTTGAATTCATACATGCTATGCTCCGTCTTTTGTTTCAGATATTCACCAAAGCTTTCTTCTAAAGTTAATACAGAATTCATTTTCCAATGCTCTGTGTTGATGGTCTGTTCATGTTCTTCTTTTCCACTAGACAATTATAATTTGACTGTGATTGAATGGATATATTGCCTCTGTGTTGAAATCACTTGAATAAGTTCTGTTTATTTCTATTACACAGATTGACTCCATCACCCAATGGTTCTAGGTCTTGTTTAAACCAATTTCACAAATAATTTATATTTTCACTTGTACATATCTAGCATTGTTAATATTTGGTGAGAGATCCCTCTCATAAGAGCAGAAGGCCAATTCTCTCTTCGAAAGTGGTTCTGCTATTACATGGAAGTAGGCCTTTTGCAACCTTTGGCTCAATTCCAGTACTAACAAACTGGCATCGTTGCCAGGGACCGAATTGAATATTATCCCTGGAGGAATGATAAGAACTGCATGACTTCAAGAAAGAGATTTCTGAGGGAAAACAAAAATTTATGCATTCATGAGAAGGTTTTATATTTTTCTTGGCGACTCCACACCCATTGCGACCAATATCACACTAGGTATCCTATCTTCCAGAAGGATCCACATGAGAGGTAACCCTGATCCCGAAACTTTGCAAAGTGTGGATAATCTAGAAAAAATACTTAGAAATAGAAATAAAGAGAAAGTGGATTTTCTGTTGTTTGGTACATCATCATCTCAATATTTGTACAGCATAGCGGAATCTGAACAGGGAGTTAGAGTTGAAAGAATAATAACAAAATCTAAATTTGAACCTGACCTGAGGAAAGTTGGGGTTAGCTGTAGTATACTGCAATCCTATCTGCTTGATTCTTTGTGGCTAAAGCTAGAGACCTCGACAAAAGCTGAAGAAACAGCCCAAGTTTTTTACAACACCCAGTTTCCTAACCCCCAGTCTGCTCCCAATTGACCGACCCCAATGGATGCTACTAGATTTTCCCCATTAGCCCTACCTCTAGTTCTGCACAACCTCCCCTTGAACTACACCCAACGAATTGCACTCTACGACATGGAGGGGAATGTCTTAGAAAGATACCATGTGGGTAAATTTGATGATTTCATCGACCTGGAATAGGTCGATGATGAAGATGCCAAGATGAGGTTGTTTGCTCAGAGTTTGTCTGGGGAAGCCAAGAAGTGGTACAAAGATTTTCCACCTAGGTTTATTCGTAGTTTTGCTGGTTTTCAAACCATATTTCTAGAAAGATGGGATGATAAACAAAACCCACTGTAGGTCCCGTATCAATACAACAATCTCAAAAGAGGAGGTTTTGAGTTAGTCCATGATTTTTCAAGTAGATTCATGAGGGTCTACAAATCGATACCTGCTGACATCAAACCTTCACTAGGGGCAGATAAGCTTCATTAAGTTGATGCATTTGATAATGATTTTTCTTTCTTATTAAGAGAAAGAAAGTCAAACAACCTCTTGTCCATGTTCATTGATGCCCTAAAAGTAGAGGCCAACATGATGGCATGCGGAAAAATAAAACCAAGGGTGGAGGTTGACAGAAGGAAAATTAGAGAAGAGACACACAACACTACTTCTATGTCCTCATCCAGTGATATAAAATTTGAGATGGTTCTCAAAACTATGGAAAAATTGATGGATAGGCTAACGGTGGAGGCCAAGCCAACAAACCAGGAGCAGAATGAACCTCAGATAAGGAATCCCAATTTTAGAAGGCTGGTTTCTCCCCCACTCCAACCAAATAGACCAAGGGATGTGAGGAATCCAAGAAACCAAGAAGAGCAGCCAATTAGGCCTCTTTTTCCTGAAAACTATGTGGCTACTGAATATGAGGCAGAGTATATTGAAGATCATATCCATCATTTTAGCGATTTAGACTCTGAGATCTACTTGACTGAGGAGGAACATGACATGTTTGCACAAGTGGATGATAAGACCCCAAGAGAAGAATTGGAGCAATACCATAAGGGGTATATGCATGCTATAGATGATGTCAGGAAGATCAAGTTAAGAAGTAGAGATGTTGCTATAAACAAAGGGGGGTTAAACCCAAACCAGCCTTCTAGTAGTCAGACCAGCCCAGGGAGAGGAAATGGGAAACAAAAGGATCCGGTGGCATCTAGGGAAGTGGAAAAAGGGACTGGTAATGTGAGGGAGCTGGAGCAAACGACACCTGTGGAGCTGGGCAAAATCCCTCCCATGTTTAACCTCCAAAGCGAGCTAGCTAAGTTGAATTTTTCAATCCCTTTCAATGAATTATTGAGGTATCAAGAATACAGGGACACTATAAAAAAGATGATTGCAAATCAAAGAGAATCTCACCTGGATATCTTAGAGCTGAATTAAGGCAACCCTACTATTCTTCTGGGATCTAAGATTGACAGCGTGGAAAGCGAAGACGAGGAGGTGCCACCCTTTTATATGAGCTTGAATGTACATGATATGGTGTTACACAACGCTATGCTGGATTCAGGAGCCTCACATAATCTGATGCCAAAGGGAGTGGTGGAGAGCCTGGGATTGGATATTACAAGGCCTTATAAAGACCTATATTCCTTTGATTCTAAAAGGGTAAAATGTATGGGCTTGATCAAAGACATGGTGGTATCTTTAAATAAGTTTCCATCTAAGATTGTGGTCATGGATGTTGTTGTGGCTGATATTCCCCCCAAGTTTGGTATTTTGTTGTTAAGGCCTTGGACTTCAAAGCTGAAGGGTAGCCTACAAATGGACATGTCCTATGCAACAATTCAAGTTTGGAATGAAAACAAAAGTTTATATAGTGAGAAAAGATTGTCTTACGTCATGAGTAGTCAGGCTTAGCTTGACATCCATCATGTTTATGCCATCGACACAGAATTGGGGTCGTCTATCTTCTTCAATGATATATCTCCTTGTGACTGAAAAGTCATTGTGCCACGAAAAGGTAAAAGGGATAAAGGTGAGACTAGAAAATAGAGAGCTTTGGAAATAAAGCAGAAGGACGAAGGACTGTGGAAGATGTATTTCGATGGATCGGTGGCTAAAGCGGGTGCTGGCGCAGGTGTGTACATAATTTCCCCCATTAAGGATACCAAAGCTTATTCTTATAAATTGGTTTTTGAATGCTCTAACAATGTAGTAGAATATGAGGCCTTGTTGCTGGTCCTGCATGTGCTAAATTATTTAGGAGCTAAAAGGGTCCAAATTTTTTGAGATTCAGAGCTTGTAGTGAATCAGGTGAATGACATTTACCAAACTAGACATCCAAGAATGAGAGCTTACCGGAATGAGGTGTGGGATATGTTCAGAAATTACTTCACTAAACATATAGTTCAAGTGATCCCTAGATATTAGAATACGGCGGTGGACTCTCTGGCGACTGCAACCGGAAAATTTGAGGCCCCTACAGCAGGAAAAAGTAAATACAAGGTAGATATTGTGAATAGACCTTCTATACCAGACAACACTAGATATTGGCAAGTTTTCGAAGATGATATGTAGATCAAGAGATTTCTGGATTTGTCCAATGAGTTTGTAAACACCTGCATAGATGAGGATGACGCTGACTCCAAGAATTTCCTAGACGTTGAAGAGGAAGAGGAGGAGGCCGCTAGGGCAGGAAAACTGAAAGACTCTTTGGGAGGCAGGGATATAGTCCAATTGAAAAGAAATCATATTCCCAGAGGTTTGATCCCGTTCAAGTCCCTTTTTGACTAGAATGATGTAGCCATAGATTTGAAGGTTGAGCCTTCCATATATGCCATCGAAGATAAATATTGGCACTGAAAGTAACTAAAAAATTATAAAGTTTTCCAAGAAATTGCCCGCTAAAGAAAAATAAGAGTATGTGAACGTGATGAAGAAATACATGGATGTGTTTGCATGGAGTTATGAATATCTCAAAGAGTATGACACTTCCATCATACAACATACTATCCTGATTAAACCCGAGGAGAAACCATTCAAGAAAAAGCTCAGGAGGATCAATCCAAAGCTAGTACCCATTATTGAAAAGGAAGCGAAAAGGTTGTTTGATGCAAAACTAATTGTGACTCTGAGGTTTTCACGATGGGTAGCCAATTTGGTTCTTGTTCGAAAAAAGAATGGGGAGATAAGGTTATGTGTGGATTTTAGAAACTTAAATAAAGTTTCTTTGAAAGACAATTACCCATTGCCAAAGATGGACCAAATCTTGCAGAGGGTGGTAGGCTTAGAAAGAATATCCACTATGGATGGTTTTTCTGGATACAATCAGGTGAAGGTACTACTTGAAGACCAAGAAAAAACCACTTTCACCACACCTTGGGGTACATTCATGTATGCAAATATGTCGTTTGGATTAATGAATGCTGGAGCAACTTTCAAATGTGCCATGGCTATTGATTTTGCAGATGAAAGAGACAAATTTGTGGTGATTTACATGGATGAAATTACTGTATACTCTAGATGGGATAAAAATCATATCATACATTTAGAAATGGTTTTCATTAAGTGTAGGAAGTATGGCATCTCATTAAACCCTAGAAATTCAAACTTCGCTCTGGAAGAAGGAAATTTGTTGGGGCACAGCATTTCGAAGGAAGGAATCAGGATAGATCCAGAGAGGGTAAAGGGAATCTTGAGAGTAGAGGAACCAAGGAGCAAGAAGGAAATACAGTATCTCATCGGTCAAGTAAATTTCCTGAGGAGATTCATCCCTAGCTTCACCAAAATCCTAATGGATATTACTTATATGCTGAGGAAAGATCACGAAATCAAATGGACGGTGGAAGCCAAGAAGGATTTCAAAAATATAAACCAGGCCATTTCGTAGGCTCCTGTACTGGTCAGTCTAGATTTTGAGAAAGATTTCATAGTTTTCTCGTATGCTTCTAAGCATACTATGGCGGCAGTGTTGCTATAGAAAAATGATTTGGGTGAAGAACAGCCTATGGCATTCTTCAGTAAAATATTGAGGGACGGAGAGTTGAAATATAGTATAATGGAAAAAAAAGCCTATGCTTTGGTTAAGGCCTTGAAATATTTCAGAATCTACCTCCTCCATTCCCACATAATTGCCTATGTACCTAGCAGCGTAGTGAAAAGCATACTTACACAACCAGATCCAGATGGAAAGAGAGCTAAATGGTTTACAGTGCTTCTAGAATATGGCATAGAAATTAATCCCACAAAATTGATCAAAGGACAAGGGTTAGCTAAACTGATGATGGATTCCCATTGTGACTCTCTGCAGCTGAATTTTCTAGCTAGTCAATCTAATCGGGTAGAGGCGGAAATGCGAGTGAAGCCTGATTTTTCTACATCTCCTTGGTATGCTGACATTATTTTTGTATTGCAGAATTTACAACCTCCTAAAGGGCTAAGAAAAACTAGAGCTAGATCTGTGAAGCTGAAGGCTGCAAAATTTTGCATCATAGAAAAATATCTTTATTGGAAATACCCCGACGGAATACTGCTGAATTGTCTTCTGGAAAACGAAGCTCAACATATAGTGAAGGAGTTTCATGAAGGAGATTGCGGAGGACATCATTATTCGAAAGTAACCGCAAATAAAATTCTGAGGGTGGGATTTTATTGGCCTTCGTTGTTCTTAGATGTCTATAAGGAAATGAATAAATGCCCTCAGTGTCAGATTTTTGATGGGAAAAGAAAGGTGGTTTCACTTCCCCTCAACCCTATATCTGTGGAAGCTCCTTTCC
This sequence comes from Pseudotsuga menziesii, assembly GCA_001517045.1. NCBI lineage: Eukaryota > Viridiplantae > Streptophyta > Pinopsida > Pinales > Pinaceae > Pseudotsuga > Pseudotsuga menziesii. Next base: position 36,005 of record LPNX011136343.1, on the reverse strand, counting down.
TGCAGCGGGGGTTAGATTTCATCAAAGAGATAAACCCAAACTCCTTGGGACATCATAAGTGGATTCTAACGGCCACTGATTACTTCACGAAGTGGATCGAAGCCATACCCACCAGAAGGACTATAGAAGAGGTGATAATGGATTTCTTAGAAGACAATATTTTGGAGAGATTCGGCTGTCCTAAGTGAATTGTGACAGACAATGCATCTGCATATAAGTCCAAGAATATGATCAATTTTTTCCATAAATACTAGATCAGCCTAAACCATTCTACTCCTTATTGCCCATAGGGAAACAAAATGGCAGAATCCTCTAACAAAAGTCTTGTGAGGATTATTAAGAAGATGTTGGAGGAAAACAAGAGATCTTGGCACATGAAGTTGAAATATTCCTTGTGGACCGATAGAATCAGCACAAAGAAGGCCATCGATATGTCACCATTTCAGTTGGTATATGGGGCTGAGGTAGTTTTCCCTTCCTCTTTGGGTGTTCCAGTCATGAAATTGTTACGGGACCTGTTGGATGAGCCTAATCCCATTCAAATAAGGATCAATCAGATTATTGAATTGAATGAAGTGAGGGATAAAGCTTATGATAAATTCTAGATACACCAAGAGAAGATGAAGAATACCTTCGACAGAAGAATAAAGGAAGATGTTTTCCAAGTCGATGACCTAGTGTTGAAGTGGGATGCCCCACACGAAGGAAAAGGTAAACACAAAAAATTTGACCACTTGTGGGTAGGCCCATACCTTATCGTGGGACACAAAGGAGACAACGCCTTCATTCTACAGTATCTAGATAGGTCACAGTACGAAGGAGGCATAGTGAATGGGAGGTTTCTGAAACGTTACCTGGAGTAAAGGGACTAAGGTCCATGTACCATAGTGTAAATACGTTTTATGTTTTAATTAGTACAAATGGTGAGTCAAAATATTTGAAGCCCACAGAGAAGGCCCTAAGATCGGAAGAGGTAACCATTCTTTAAAACTATGTTTTCTTTCAGAAAGTAAAATAAAAGGATGTCATCAATGGAGTAGATGACTTGTCTATGGGTTATTTTCTACCTCGCTGGGAGGATAGAATCCCTTGTGGAGCCAGTTGCTAACACTCTATTAAAGTTTTGATTATAAGGGATATGTGGGAAGTTTGACCTTGTCAAGAGGTGTTGAGAAAGCAACCTTAGAGTTTGCAGGGAGGTTGATGGCATATATGAGATACCATTCATCCACTAGAATAGGCTGCGATGGAAAAGAAGGAAAGGACTGCGTAAATTGGCAACCCCACTCTGGAGTAATGAATATTGAAAATGGCAAGACACTCCATGAATCAGAGAACACCGAATGCGCTGAAGGCATTAAACGAGAGTCATAATAGAAGGTTGAGATTGATCTAATGGAAAATCAATGACGTCAAAACATTTTGCACGGCAAACATGCTCGGCCAAAGCCACTTTTCCAAATTGAAAAATGGGTTAAACGGTGGAGGCATCTAATGGCCGAGGTTGGGATCCAAGAAGATCCATAGTCGCAAATGATTTTTCACCCCAGATTAGCAAGGACGCATTAGTGATTTCAAATTGTGAAAAGTTGTACAGGTCGCTCAGATCGATGGTCAATATAAGAGTGGAGGGAGATCTGCGGTCATGGTTCATTTCACAATCTAAACTAGCATGGAGGGGACCAGAATTTTGCATCGTGAAAAGTGGTAGGGTCCACTCAGATCAAGGGTTGTGAAGAAAATCCGATCTCGATCTACGGTTGAGCTGGACATGCATGAGGTAAGAAAGGATGTAGCATAAAGGAACTCACATACCAACGGCTCAAATCGCAAGGAGTAATATCCATGGTGCAAGCTACTTGGAAAGGGCGCAAAGGTTACGCTATGTAAAAATCTTTAAAAGGATCCACATGAAGTTAGGAAGGTTTGTCTTTTCCAAAGCCTCAAAGTCGTCGAATATCCAACCGCATACAGAGAGCCAGCACCGACAAACCAGGATACTGTGCTAAAAAGAAAGGTAGGCCCCTGATACCCCCTCAGTTCTATTTGAAAATGGATGTGATAGGAGCAGTAGAATTGGTAGGGGTGAGAGAGGATATAGAACCCAAAGTCACATGTCAGAGGATGGAAGAAATCTTCGTAGATGAGAATGCTGAAATATTTGATACCATTTTGGTGGGAGAAGCCATTGAAACCGCTAGAGGTAAATTGGAAATCCTTAAGGACCAAGGTAGAGATACCTGCAATGTTTTTAAATCGTTCTTCCATTTCTTATTTGTTGGAAAAACCCCCCATTTCCCTGAGGTTGTCAAATGGTGTGCAGATAATTTCTCTATCGCCAAAGGTGTCATTATGAATACAGATGTCCAAGCTAGACGAAAGTAAAACAAAGACTTTGAATCTTTTGAGAAAGGTAAGAGTGGAGAATAAAGCCCTCAACTCCCAAATCAACAATTTTCAAAATGAAGCAATGCAAATAGAGGGACCAGCACATAAGGGAGTCTTGGCCCATAAATTTCTCGATGATAAGGAAAAAGAGATCCAGACACTAAAAAGAAGTTGAAAATCCCTGCTACCCATCTTTCCCAGACAGAAGAATTGGCTAATTTCGAAAAAGAGAAAGAGACATTGAATGTTGAGCTTACCGACTGCAAATCCAAGCTGCTAAAGCTCGAAGAAAAGGAAAGCTAGTGGGAAGCAGACATCCAGATTTTGAAGAAAAGTGAAGTGGAATTAAAATCCATATTAGAAATAAAAGAAAGGGAGCTTCAAGGAAGGAGTGCTGAGAGTGCAATTCATTCCATAGGTGTAGTTGGAGAGATAGACATTGGTTCTCTTTCTAGAACAATGTCTCAGATAGGACTAAAAGATACAGAGATTGTTAAATTCAACCAGCAGATCGAGGAACTAGAAAAGGAAAAAGGCAAGGAGAGATAAGGAAATGAAAATATGGAAGAGAAATGCCAAGGACTGATTCAACAAAATGCCAAGTTAATCCAGCACGTGGTCGGTAAATTTCCCTTGCAAGGCACTAGACATTTGATCTGGGATCAGATCATTCTAGAGGCTGACAAGTTCCGACCTTATATAGATTTCATTGAAGACCAAGAAAACGCTATGATAGAGGCCAAGAAAAAGGTCTTGACAGTATGAGGGGAAATGCAGAAAAGATCTGTGGAAACAATGGAAAATGTCATTGCTTTCCTAATATCCTTGTCAAACGATTTCTCCAATTGGTATGGTATCCAAAATAGGGTTTCTGTTGTCTCTAGGGATAGAAAGGTAATTGCTAAGCACAGGATTTTGGAGACTGTATAAGCCAAATTAGAGGTTATTGAGCACAAAGTCAGGGAGGTTATTAGGTTATTCAAACCATGAGTAGACATAGGGATACCTTTCTTCTGGGAAGAGAAGGGTCCTTTATTGTCCCAAAAGGATTATCGAGAGCGTCTAGTTCAGTGCCGATTAGACAACAGTAAGTTTGGAGACATGCAACAATCCTTGTCAAGAAAGATCATTTTTTATAATCTTGTCAGTGAATTCGAATTATTGTTTGATTTTAAAGCCACCTATGCTGAAGTCCTTAAGACTTAATACCCAAAAATGATGGAGCTCAAAGCACAATAATTTGACATGACAGTCATGACTCTGCCTCATCCTGACCTATGGAGATCCATTCAGCAATACAGGCTAGCCAAATTCAAAACACATCCATAAAAGTGGAAATGATAGTATGGGGGAATTTTTCTTTGTGTGCACGCCCTTTCCAATGGTCACTTTTCCTGGAACTATGTACAGCTGTCACTCGCCAGATGGGAACATAGAAGATTCTCGCACATATTTTTTCCTGCAATCCATATTTCATTTTTCATTTTTATGTAAATCGTGGCCGATGTGTCACTTACGAGTTTGTTAGAAGTTGTTTTTCAGTTGTAACAAATTTTGATTCCTGGATGTCAGTCTAGGAAGTCCAGAATGTTATAAATATACCTCTTGAAGAAGGAGAAAGGGTTAAAGCTGATGTAATTTTACAATGTATGCTTTCAAGAGTATTTTAATAAAGTTGCAGAGCCGAGCTCAACGTTTTACACAGGGATTTGTGTGTTATTTTTATTACAGTCTGTTACTTCCTTTCTCATGTGAATGTTTTTCCAGTTTATCTCTTCCATTATGTTTTCTTTCATGTTTGAAATAAGTTTATAACCATTTGGAATTCATATATGCTATGCTCCGTATGTTGTTTTAGATATTCACCAAATATTTCTTCTAAAGTTAATATAGAATTTATTTTCCAATGCTCTGTTTTGATGGTCTGTTCATGTTCTTCTTTTCTACCAGACAATTATAATTTGACTGTGATTGAATGGCTATCTTGCCTCTGTGTTGAAATCGCCTGCATAATTTTTGTTTATTTCAGTTACACATCTTGACTCCATCACCCAATGGTTCTATGTCTTGTTTCAACCAATTTCAAAAACAATTTATATTTTCACTTGTACATATCTGGCATTGTTAATATTTGGTGTGAGATCCCTCTCGGAAGAGAAAAAGGCCAGTTCTCTCTTCGAAAGTGGTTTTGTTGTTACCTGGGAGCAGGCCTTCTGCAACCTTTCGCTCGTTTCCAGTGCTAGCAATGGGCGAAGAAGTTTATCAATAAACATCAACTTATGAAAGTTGTCGAGGATAAAGTGAATTAGATGTCTTCTCAAATCAAAGATTTTAGGGTGGCTTTCAAAATTTATTTGATGATGGTCTCCCTTATTTTTGGGATGATGAAGGACAATTGATTTCTCACGAACAGTATCATAGCTTATTGGTACAAAATCGCATGGATCATTCTAAATTTGAAGATTTAGTCAAAGGATTAATAGGAAAGGTCATTGTTGAAAAGTTGACAGAAGACTTTGAAATATTATACAGGTTTTTAATTATTAAAAAAGGATTACCAGCTGTATCTTATGAATCTTATGTGGATTTGGAGGTGTCAATAAGAGAAATGACAGAGTACGACACTCCAAATGTATAACAGTGGAAAATCATGGAGAAATTTGGGAAAATTAGATACATATTACATTCATAAAGACAGGTGTTGCATTATCGGGAAGTTGTTTGTTCGTGGTACTTTGCAGTTATGTATTTTTCTATAATCAAGCAGTCTGTTATTTCAAACAAAGCATGTAATTATTATTCCTAGTTATTAGGGAAATGGTTACAAGAACTTATGATTAATGGTTAGTTGGTTTATGACGTTCTGGGAATAAACTATTTTGTATATATTTGAATTTTATTGAGGTATCAGGTGTTGGAACTCGTAAGATTGGACTGATGTTTTGTGAGAACATTTTTGAATAAAATTACAAAGCCGAATGCTAGTCTATCTTCAAAGATTTATGTATTGTTTATGTTACAGTCTGTGCTTTCTTTCCCTGTAAAATGTTTTCTAATTGTTTACCTTCCATTCTATTTTCTTTCATGTCTGAATGCAGTGTATAATAGTTTCAGAATTCATACATATTATGCTATGGATATTGTTTCAGATATCCACGAATATTTCTTCTAAATTTGATATGGAATTCATCCTGTGATGCTCTATATTAGTGGATTGTTCATGTTTCTTTCCTATCGCCTCAAAATCAATGAATGACTGTAGCTGAATAATTATCTTTCCTTTGTTGAGATTCTAAGTAGGCAGCTTTGTATTATCTTCATCTATTTTGACTCCATATCCCAATGGCTATATTCTTTGTTTCAACCATCTATGTAACTTAAAACTGTATCTGAGAGATCCTTCTCTGGAAAGAAGAGCCAGTTTCTTTCTAAAAGTTGTTTTTGATGTTACCTTGAGATTGCTTTTCACAACCTTAGGTATATTTTGAGTGATAACAAATTGGCGCCGTTGCCAAGGATGAAGGTGCAAATCAGCCCTGGGAGGAACGACAAAGATTATAGCAGATCAAGAAAAATATTTATGCAGGAAAACATAAATTTTTTGTGAGTGAAGAAGGTTGTACATTTGCCCTAGCGATTCCAGTTTAAATTATTTCAAGATTTCAAAAAACACCATGGCTTCAAAAAGACATACATGAGGTAATTCTGATACTGATGTTTTATGAAGTTTGGAAGATCTTGAAAAATTATTTAGAAAAAGAGGCAAAGAAAAAATAGATATTTCTCTGTTTGGTGCATCGTCTTCTCAAGATTTTCATAGCACCTCTGATCAAGAATGGGAAATTAATGTTGAAAAGGGTTTGTTGAAATCTAAATATGATTCTAATCTTAAAAATATTGAATTCAACCCTCGTAGATTAGAATCATATTTACTTGATTCTCTTTGCAGAGATCTTCCACAGTCTGCGAAGGTTGAAGAAAGACCTATTGTTTAAACTATTCAAATTTCCTCAGTTCATCCAAATCCACCTAGACCAATGGAAACCAGATTTGATCCTTTACGTTTTCTTGATGTATTGCATGACCCTCCCCAAAATTATTCCCAGAGAATTTCTTTATTTGATGGAGAGGGAGGTATAACAGTAAAACAACATGTGTCAAAATTTGAAGATTTTATTGACTTGGAGGAAGTTGATTGTGTAGATGTTAGAATGAGGTTGTTTTCTCAAAGCCTATTAGGGGAAGCAAAGAAATGGTTTAAATATTTTCTAGCTACATCAATTATAACATTTAAATCTTTCCAAAATGTGTTTTTAGAAAGATGGGATGATAAACAAAGCCATTTATAGCTTCTTTCTCAATACAATAATCTTAAGAAAGGAAGTTTTGAATATGTTCATGAATTTTCAAGTAGGTTTATGAGAGTTTATAATTCCATTCCAGATGATATAAAGCCTTCTGCAGATGCTGCTAAACTTCATTATGCTAAGGCCATTGACAATGACTTTGCATTTTCGTTAAGGGAGAGAAAGTCAGTGAGTCTTGCTGCTATGTTCATAGATGCTTTAGAAGTGGAAGCAAATATGATGGCAAGTGGAAAGATGAAACAAAGAGATATTTATAGGAGGAAAATTAGAGAAGAAAATATGCCTTCTACTTCTTCTTCTGCCAATGATATTAAATTTGAAATGATGTGAAAAAAATGGAGAAGTTAATGGATAGATTCACTATGGACAATCGATCATTTAATAGAGAACAGGCTGAGCCTCAAATCAGAAATCCAAATTTTAGAAGGCCAAATCCTTCTATGCCTCCACAAAATAGGCAGAGAGATATGATAAATCCAAGGAATCAAGAAGAACAACAGATTCGACCACCTTTCCCTAAGAATTATGTTGCAGATGGAGAAGATCCCGCTGAAAATGAAATTCATCTTTTCGGGGAATTAGATTCCAACATATACCTCACTGAAGAAGAACATCATATGTTTGCATAGGAAGATGGTAATAATGATTTTGAGAAGGAATCCGAGCAGTATCAGCGAGGTTATTTGCATGTTATGGATGGTGTACAAAGGAAGATTAGGTTGAGAAATAGAGATGTTGTTGTAAATAAAGGGAGGCCAAATTCAAAATAGCCTTCCACTAGTTCATTAAATACAGAGAAAGGAAATGAAATACAAAAAGATCCTGTTGTGAATAAAGAAGTTGTGAATAAAATAGAAAAAAAAGAAATGAAACAAATGGCACCCATGGATGTAGAGAAAGTTACTTCTATCTTCAATCTGCAAAATGAACTTTCAAAATTGAAGAGTTTTGTTCCTTTTAATGAGTTGTTTAGGAATAATGAATACAGGGATACGATAACAATAATTGTTAAGAGTCAACAAGAGTTTCAATCAGACATTTTAGAACTGATAGATGATAATCCTACTATTTCATTTGGGTCAAAGGTTGAAAATATAGATGATGAAGAGGTTCCTCCATTTTATTTGAGTTTGAATGTGCATGATATGGTTGTAGATAATGCCATGTTAGACTCAGGTGCGTCACATAATTTAATGCCTAAAGGAGTGGTGGAAAGTTTGGGGTTAGAAATTACAAGGCCATATAAATATTTGTATTCCTTTGATTCTGGGAGGGTGAAGTGTCTTGGTATGATTAAAAATATGTTAGTATCTTTAAATAAATTGCCGGCCAAAACAGTAGTGATGGAAATGAAACCAGAAATCCCTGAATGAGGGCTTATAGAAATGAAGTATGGGACATGTTTGGAAACTATTTTACAGAACATACAATTAAGGTGGTTCCTAGATATGAAAACATAGTAGATGATTCTTTGGCAGTTGCTGGTGGTAAATTTAAAACTCCAACTGCTGGTCAAAGAGAATACCAAGTGGATATTGTAAATAGAACATTCATACCTGATAATTCTAAATATTGGTAGGTATTTGAAGATGATATGCAAATAAAAAGATTTTTAGAACTATCTGGGAAATTTGTGAATACTCATATTGATGGTGAAAATGATAATTTTGAAAATTTCCAAGATGCTGAAGAAAGTGAAGAAGAAATGATTAATACTGAAAAATTAAAGGGAACTCTAGGAGGAAAGGATATCATTCAATTAAAAAGTAATTTTATCGCAATAGTTTTGATTCCCTTAGAGAAGTTTTTTATCAAAATGATGTTGCAAAAGATTCAAAAGTGAAACCTGCTGACAATGCTATAGAGGATAAAAACATTGGTACTGAAGAAATTCCAAAGATTGTGAAGCTGTCTAAAAATCTTCCTGCCAAAGAAAAGGAAGAGTACATGAACTTGATGAAGAAATATACATATGTATTCTCCTGGATTTATGAAGATCTCAAGGAATATGATACTTTAATAATACAACATACTATTCCAATCAAACCTGGAGAAAAACCTTTCAGACAGAAACTCAAAAGGATAAATCCAAAGTTGTTGTCAGTTATTGAGAAGGAGATAAAAAAATTGTTTGATGCCAAAATTATTGTGACTTTGATATTTTCAAGGTGGGTTGCTAATTTGGTTCCTGTCAGAAAGAAAAATAGAGAAATAAGGCTAATTTGTATGGATTTCAGAAATTTGAATAAACTCTCAATGAAAGATAATTATTCCTTGCCAAAGATGGATCATATTTTGCAGAAAGTGGTTGGAGTAGAAATAATTTCAACTATGGATGGTTTTTCAAGATACAATCAGATCAAAGTGTTACCTGAACATCAAGAAAAGACTTCTTTTACCACACCATGGGGCACTTTTATGTATGCGAAGATTCCTTTTGGTTTGATGAATGCAGGGGCTACTTTCCAATGTGCCATGGATGTTGTTTTTGCAGGAGAAGTAGGTAAATTTGTGGTAATTTATATGGATGATATCACTGTAAATTAAAAATATGACAAGGAGCATATTCACCATTTGGAATTTTTTTTTATAAAATGTAGAACATTTGGTATATCATTAAATCCAAAAAAATCCAATTTCGCATAGAGAAATGGAAGTTAACGGGTTACATTATTTCAAAGGATGGAATAAAGATTGATCCGGATAGAGTCAGTGCAATTTTGAAGGTATGGGAACTAAGAACCAAAAAAGAAATACAATCGTTCCTGGGGCAGGTAAATTTCTTGAGAAGGTTTATTCCCAGTTTTGCTGAAATATTAATGAATATCAAAAATATGCTAAGAAATCTTTTAAAGAAATAAAACAAGCCATTTCAGAAGCTCCTGTGCTGGTGAGTCCAAACTTCAATAAAGATTTCTTAATATTTTCATATGCTTCAGAACATACTATTGTTGCAGTCTTGTAATAGAAGAATAACAAAAATATGGAGCAACCTATAGCATTTTTCAGTAATATGTTGAGAGATGGGGAATTAAAATATGATATTATGGAGAAACATGTGTATGCTTTGGTTAAGGCCTTAAAATATTTCAGGGTGTATATTCTTCATTCGCATATAATTGCTCATGTTCCAACTAGTGCAGTAAAAGGAATTCTTACACAGCCTGATCCAGAAGGAAGAAGAGTGAAATGGATAGAAACATTATTGGAGTATGATATATAAATTAGACCTACCAAGTTGATTAAAGGGAAAGGACTGGCAAAGATGTTGATGGATTCAAATTGTGAATATTTACAGCTTAATTTCTTATCCAGTCAATCTCATCAGTTGGACACAGGGATGGAGGTAATGATTGATTTCACTACATCTTCATGGTATTCTGATATAGTTCATGTTCTTCAAAATTTACAAGCTCCTGCAGGATTAAGTAAAACTAGAGCAAGATCTGTGAAGTTGAAAGCTGCTGAATTATGTATTTTAAATCAGTATCTTTATTGGAAGGATCTTGGGGGTGTGTTACTTAATTTCCTTTTGGAAAATGAATCCCAACAAACGATGAAGGAATTTCATAAAGGATACTGTGGGGGACATCACTCTTGGAAAGTGACAGCAAACAAAATTTTGAGAGCTAGTTTTTATTGGCCATCGTTGTTTTCAGATGTGTACAAAGAAACTAGTACATGTCACCAATGCCAGATTTTTTATGGTAAGAGAAAGGTGATTCCACTTCCTCTTAATCCAATAACAGTAGAATCTCCTTTTCAGCAGTGGGTTTTGGATTTTATTGGAGAAATAAACCCAAATTCTCCAGGACAACATAAATGGATTTTAATAGCTATAGACTATTTCACGAAGTGGATTGAAGCAATACCTTCCAGGAGAGCTATTGAGACAGTGATTATGGATTTTCTTGAATAAAATATATTGGCTAGGTTTGGTTGTCCCAGAAGAATTGTGACTGACAATGTAGCAGCTTTTAACTCCAAAAAGATGATTAATTTTTTTCATAAATATCATATCAGTCTAAATCATTCAACTGCTTGCTATCCACAGGGAAATGGACTGGCAGAGTCTTCTAATAAGAGTTCGGTAAGAATTATTAAGAAGTTGTTAGAAGATAACAAAAGCACTTGGCACACCAAACTTAAGTATGCTTTGTGGGATGATAGAATTAGCACTAAAATGGCAGTTGGAATGTCTCCTTTTCAATTGATGTATGGAACTAAAGTCATTTTTCCAGTGTCATTGGGTGTACCAGTTATGAAATTTTTTCAGGAACAACAGGATGAGCCAAACCATATGCAGAGAAGAATAAACCAAATTATCGAATTGGATGAGAAAAGAAATAAAGCTTATGATAAAGTGCAGATACATCAAGAAAAAATGAAAAACACCTTTGATAGAAAGGTGAAAGAAGAACAGTTCGAAATTGATGAATTGGTATAAAAATGGGATGCTCCTAGGGAAGATAAGCATGGAAAATTTGACCACGTGTGGGTAGGTCCTTATATTATGGCAAGTCATAGAGGAGAAAATGCATTCATTTTGGAGTATCAAAATGGGTTTTTGCTCGATAGTGGCCCTGTGAATGGAATATTTTTAAAACACTACTTGTCCTAAGGCTAAAGGTAAAATTTGTACCATAGTTTGTAAATATTTATTTTTCTTAAAAGAAGTACAGAGGGTGAGCCGAATAGATTTGAAGCTCGGAGTGAAGGCCCTAAGATTTTGGAGGGTAGCCATTTTATTTATTTAGAAAAAATATATATTTGAAAAAATAAAAGTTTGGAGGTTTGGATACAAAATTCAGAAGCAGGCACTTGGTCTATGAGTTCTTTGATACCTCACAGGAAGGATATCATCCCCAGTATGAGCCAGTTGTTAGCACCCTCTATGTTGAACAATTGAGGAAATATATGATCAAGAAATGATAAGGGCATATGTTAAAAATGGATAAAAGGTTAGTATTCTTGAGTTTTTATCAATTTCTGCACTTTGATTATTTTACTGCACAATCGGAGGGTGTAGATTTGTGATCATGCATATCTATGGTTGTAAAATGATCCACTGGGAAAAGTTGCATGAGAAAGAAGTTTTGACGGAGAATGGAATGGGTTAATAAGATAACGAGATCGATGACCAAGAGATAGAGCAAATTAAATCTATGGTCATAAGGTAATCTGTGATGTGAAGATGCAAGGTTGAATGAGGAGAAAGGAAAGCAGATTGCGTAGAGTAGATTTGATCCAATGGTTCAAATGAGGGATGTAATATTATCAATGGTTATAGTCTAATTCGGGGGTCAAACTTGTAAGACAATTAAAATGGATGAGTGGTAGCGAAATTCAAACCATTTTCCATGTGGCATTTTTTAGTGAGTTCCGTTGAGGAAAGTGGTAAAGGAGAAAGAACTTGTTGGAGGTCCCGAAATCATTATTCGTTGTATAAAAAGTGAGTTGACCAAGGTAAAGTTATTTTTTTTTACATGCTGTCGGTGAAAATAAGAAGGGACAGTGCACTATCATTTTATGAAATTGAATTCTTACATATCTGACAGTTACCAGGTAAGCCTTAAAACTTCGAGATTCTTATTGAAGACTTATTTCCATTGCTTTTATTATGGAGAAGGAGCAGAGTTCAGGGATATTGTGCAGGGTTCTGGATGAAAGAGAAGAAGTGGTTATTGATCACGGGGACTTCACTTAGTGAACCTCTCACATAGCATGTACGATCATGGGATATTAAAGAATACCCTTAATTTCCAAAGATATTGACCCAAACTCTTTTTGTTGAAACACCCTCCCAATACTTAAAAACTCCTCCCTACCCCTTTTTATACCTCAATCCTTATAAACCACCCTACCCACCCCCACCTTAAACCCCTGATCCCCCTAATACCTGCAATATATTGGTTCAATTTTTTATAATTTTAAAACCCGCAATATGAACTAACGTGATAGGATATTGGTCAACAAGTGAAGACCCCATGTTATTGATAGAGAAAGGAATGTGTTTGACCCTATTCTGTCAGTTTGCAGTGTGTCAGTCTCAAAAGAACATTTATGGTAGTATAAGTCACAAGGAAATGATATCCTAAATGTCTGCAATTCCTTCCTGCATTACTTTGTTGTCGAACAAACCCTATCTTTCCCTGAATTCGTCGGGTGGTGTGTAAATAGTTATTCGTCTTCTGAAAGGGTTATTATGAGTCATACAACTTCAAAAATCCTCTATAGAATTGACGTGAAATCTATCCTCGGGATGTTAAGCATGCCTGATAATTTTCCTGTAAATCTTGAGTCCTTCAATGAACAAGTCCTGATTGAGTTGTACAAAAAGTGCGAAATCAAAGTTAGATATCAGTTCTTGTCCAGTATCTTAAAAGTTGGTTAGTCATTAGAAGGTTTATTTTTTCCTTACAATGTCAGTATTTTCAAAGATGAAGTCCAATTGGTCATGTCAATGGTTAGTCAAGTTTTGGGTCTAGATGATGATAAGCATGTCAGTGAAGTCATTTTTGGTTTTTTGCTAAGTATAGGTTCGACTGACCATGAATCAAATTTATTCCCTTGTTTCAATCTTGATGAGTTTTTAGCCGAAGTAATCCATACCCAGTTAGTTGATTTTCCTAAGGTTAGGTTTTTCAGATACTACCAGTCATATTTGTTGAACATGTTATTGTGTTCAAATGTGTTAGAGTTAGAATTCTTATCTACCATGTTTTCTCCAGACCTTCCAAAACAGATCAACATGTTCGAGTATGTGAATATGATTATGGATGAAATATATAAAATGATTTTCGATGATGTCTTGCCTCGGGTATTGGAATACATGAGAATCATGTTACAATATTCTTCAAAAGATAGAACATGAGATTGGTTTTTACACAAAGAATTTACTGTTATAAGAGTGTGTGGATTCACAAGAGAACCATACAGGTTACTAGCCTTTTTAACGTCAAAAGTATTTGCATTAGAGTTCATGAGACAAAGTTTGTGTGCAGAAGAGGAACACTTCGAAGTGTTTAAAAAATATTCTGATGTAAAATTCCCGCTCAAGGTGGGTCCTTTCATTTTTAAGAACAAAAGCGCTTTGTGGGTGATTGAGAAATTATTGGAAGTTATGGACTTTCAAAAAGTGGAAAAAATGAATTATGACCCACACCAGATTATTTCTCAAAGAAGGCAACTGAACAAAAACAAGCCATTTGATCATCAAATTGTTGAGGGATTAGATAAAATGGAAAATCTGTCTAATTTTGGAGAAAATGCAGAAGTTATGAAAGAAGGGATGACAGAAGCTAATGAAGATAAGAGGGACAAATTGGCTTTAACAGTTCAAATGTTTGTTAATTCCGGTGTTATGATTAAAAGGACTCTATTAACAATCTGTTTTAACAGTTGATTCAAGGGCTTGACAGAGGTTCGGTAAGGGTCCCAGCCCCTCGAATCTCATGTGACCATCCTTCAATGGTGAAAGTGGAAAGTGCATCATGACATTGGGCGCTATCCATATTCAAGGGCTGCGATTGGTCAGAGGCAGATCAATGGTTATGGATCGCTTTGCACAGACAAACATGCGCGGTTCAAGATCCTTTCCCGGATCATGAAATTTGTTAATGACCGGAATCTTTCGATGGTTGAGATGTTGCTTGGGGCAGATCTACGGCTTACAGCAATTTCGCAATCCATACTTGTGTGGGTAAAACCGCAATCTCAAATCACGAAAAGGTGTAGAGGTCAAAGGGGATCAACGGTTGTGCTAAAAGCAAGAAAAGATCAGCGGCTACGATTCATTTCGCAGGGCGAACCAGCACGGGTGAATAGTTTAGTTCAGTTTAGTTCTCCATTGTGAAAAATGGTGGGGCCCATTCCGATCGACGGCTGCATGAGAGCTGAGCTCAATCTATGGCTCAAAACGTATCATGATCCAAACTACCCATGGTGTATTGAAGAGAAAGTTTGGCGACGGGATAAGTGGAACGTCGACGATGGATACAAAAGCTTCCTTTAATCAAACGGCTGAAGAAGACTCCTAAAGTGCAAATCTCCCATACTGTGTGGAAATGACAGCAAAGGGGACGTCCACACGTGTAATCTGCCTCATCACAGATTGGTCGATTCCTCTGATGCCATTCCTGGGGGTTCCATTTAGCTGCTTAGTCATGGGCAAAGAAAGGCATAGGTGCACATCTACCTGCATGGCTCACGGGAAGATCCTCCTCATAGGAGGAAGAAGATAGTACAAGGATGATAAGCTTCTTAAGATGCTTATCATCACCTAGCATTTGGCCACCCTCTCTTTGGCCTCCTCCTATAACAATGTTACCAGATGGAGGATGAGGTCTGGAGAATAGTAGAGAGAAGGATTTGGGCCTTCTTATCAGCCTTTGATCGGCACCCTCCAGCTGGACAAGGAGACCCAAAATGGGTCCAAGGCAGCCTGTGCAAACAATCGTTTGTTAGCACGTCGCGTGGGAGTCATTTTCACGAAGCAGGATTGTGGGAGGCCTTGCATTGTTATCCCACATTATCACGTGCTCTGTCTCCATAATGTTTGTTTATATTTGTAAAATGTGGCAATAGCCCACTCTTTGCACTGTTAACGCGGGATGGAAACTTGTAATAGTTTTTTATTCTGTAGTCTTAGCATTAGGATTGTATAAAAACGCTCCCGATAGAGGGAGAAAGGAGTTAGAGAATTGGATTGGGAAACAATCCCGGGTTGAGGCTCCCATTTGTAAAAGCTTGATACCTGTGTATGAATAAAATTGTTGTGGAAGACTGTCATTCACAGCAGAGATTCCTGTGTTGTTGCTTTTCCCAATAAGTGCTTTCTTTACGTGTAAATTGTGTTTCCTTGTTTTCACTCCATTTTGTTTATTGCTTTCATGCCTCCAACATAGGGTATAGTGGTTTGGAATTTGTACTTGCTACGCTCTAACTGTTGTTCCAGGCATTAACAATGGTTATTCTAAAGTCTCATGGAATTCATCTCATCGATTCTCCATGAGATGGACTATTCTTTCTTGTCTTCCAAAATAGCCGCTAAAATATCCTGATTGGGAAATGTGCAGCTATCTTGCCTCCATTTACTACCTTTCATCATTCTTTCCATCTGTAATCATTTCTTGCACAGGTTTCAACTCCATTTTCCCATGGTCCTTTAACCTCGATAACCCCACCATGTACCTACCTCGACCCACTTAGCCCCATTCAGGATCCAAGCCCCTTGATCATACTGACTGAACATCCTATGCGGAGTAGACCTTGGTGACACGCAAGACTGACAACCTCATGTGGAGCTTCTCTAGTGACGAATGAGAGATCCCTCTCTGACCGGGCAGGGCTGGAGGCATGACCAAAAGCGGTTTTGCTATTACCTAGAGGTGAGCCCTTCCACAACCTTTGGTTCAATTCCAGTGCTAACAAATTGGCGTCGTTGCCCAGGAATGAAATTGAAGATCATCCTTGGGAAGAATAATAAATATTCAAAGGATAAAGGATTTCTGTGGGAAAGCAGATATTCTTACATGTGAAGAAGGTTGTATCATTTTCTGTGGAGACTCCACTAAAATATTTTGGAAGGTGACTCCATTGAGGAGACTGGTGATCAGAAAGAAAGAGATGGGGAGAGGTCTCAAATCTTCCCTCGATTTGAACGAAAGGTTTATATCTGACTATTAATGGTGAACAATGGCCAGACATCAAGAGGGTCATGTCTCTTTTCACCTAGCGACTCCATCTGTGAAGGATCCATTCTTCATAATGTTCTATGGCAGCTCCACTATCAAATGGGATTGCAAAGTTTGAGGAGCTGATTCAGTTTCTCCACCATCAAGATGACTTCTCGGGCTGCAAGGTATGCTCTTATGAATCTTGCTGCCATTCCTAGTTATCCCAATAAAATACCTCTGGTAGATTGGTAGACATATCTTCCAAGATTCAATGATGAAAGTGGTGATGATACCGCCATTCATCTATCTAGATTTCATAACCATATGCATAAGCTGGGAGTGGGATGGCATGAAGATTCTTTAATGAGACTATTCATGTTTAGTTTGGAAGGGTATGCAAGGTATTGGTATTAGGGATTTCCAACAGGGAGTTTATCCTCCCTCAAAGACTTTCATGCAATATTCCATGAGCACTTCAAAAGGAATTACCCTTGTTTGTTGCCACTTCAAGATTGTTGCACCCACGATAGAGAGTTCATTGAAAATGTGAAAGATGATTGTGGTGATGATTAGTATTTGGATGAAGAGGTTTTAGATATCTTACATGAATACTCATCTCAAAAAGAAAGACAAACCAACTACCATAATATTCAATAAAACTCCCAGCAGTCAGTATTGTCTTCCTTGGCTGAAGTTGACATAGACCAAAGCTCTGTTTCAACCAGTTATATCTCTCTTCCTGAAACTGATGATGATTTGCAGCATTCTTGCCATTCTATGTGTGACCAAGAGAGAGGTTGGGACTATCAATCGAATCCTTCCTCATGTTATTCAACTTCCGAATTTTTGTTCCAAGAAGAGGCCTCCCCTTTACATACAGAAAATTCATTTTCGTAGCAGCAATCTCTTGAAAGTTACAGTGCTTGTGTGATTGATTACACAGAAGATGATAATTCTGGAAAATATCAGTCTCGTAGTCCTTGCACATGTTCATTTTCTGAAAATGCAAGTAAAGAGAAATCAGATTTTGAAATAGTGGTTGAAGGAGGATTGCCGCATGTTGATCAGATTCATATTACACCCAAAGATTACATGAATATATAAAGCTCTATTTGCTTGAAGGAGATGATTGGCCTAGTGATTTGGAAGGAGATGGGTATACTCATTTGTTTTCTAAAGAATGCAATCAGCCTGTCACAATTCCTGTTAGTGAGGAAAAATCTCGTTGCAATCCAAGATCAGAAGTATGAAGACATAACGAAAACTAGACATGTTGAAGAAATGAATAATGTTTATGTTGGAACATATAAAGAACATGAAGTTTTAAAATCAGAAGTTTTAGATGAAGTTGTGGATGTTTCGCCTGGAAATTGTCATGTGTTTTCCTTGCATGGTTCTTTTGAAGATCGGTTTGACAGCGTACAAGGGAATTTACAGTCAGGGCAGCTTTCTCATGGTCAGCCAATGATAGAATTTTTTTAGGGCTGTCATGTTTTTTATGAACCCGTGGCCAAATACATGGAGGGTCTAGGTGAAGGAAATGATTGGTCATATATCTGCCTTAAACATCAGTTTGTTTATCATTCCCTTCTCCCATTATCTTTTCATTTTTGTCCATCAAGCACCATACAAGAATAAGGATATTAGGCGAGTTGCTTGATTGGCTTCACTGGAATTCTGATTTCACTTAGTTGGACTTGTGTACAAAGTTAGGTATAGTAGGTAGGAGAAAATAAGCTCATATATTATCGAGCATGTCATTCATTATTGTTTTCAGTTTGTTTCCATTTTCAGTTACCATCGCAGGTTTACAGTTTCCAGCATGATTTGCAAGAGTGTCACGTATTCGCTGAAGCAGCAACATGAAGCAGAAGGGAGAAGCCCAAGACGAGCTGAAGGTGGCCCAATGGATTCGGCACTTGGTCTACTGGGGTTCTTTGCTACCTCACTAGGAGGATAGCATCCCTCATGGAGCCAGTTGTTAACACTTTGTTTTAATAGTTGATTCAAGGGCTTGACAGAGGTTCAGTAAGGGTCCAAACCCCTTGAATCTCATGTGACCATCCTTCAATGGTGAAAGTGGCAAGTGTATCGTGACATTGGGCACGCTCCGTATTCAAGGGCTGCGATTGGTTAGAGGAAGATCAACAATTCTGGATCGCTTCGCGTGGACAAACATGCGCGGTCCATGCTCCTTTCCCGGATCGTGAAATATGTTAATGACCAAAAGCTTTCGATGGTTGAGATGTGGCTTGGGGTAGATCTACGACCTACAATGATTTTGCAATCCATACTTTTGCGGGTAAAATCGCAATCTCAAATCGCGAAAAGGCGTAGAGGTTAAAGGGGATCAACGACTGTGATAAAAGCAAGAAAAGATCAGTGGTATGGTTTATTTCGTAGGGCAATCCAACATGGGTGAATAGTTGAGTTCTCCATTGTGAAAAATGGTGGGGCCCATTCTAATCGATGGCTGCATGAGGGCCAACCTTGATCTATGGCTCAGAATGTATCACGATCCAAACCTCCCATGGTGTACTGAAGAGAAAGGTTGGCGGTGGGATAAGTGGAACGTGGATGGTGGATACAAAAGCTTCCTTTGATCGAATGGCTGAAGAAGACTCCTGAAGTGCAAATCTCCCATCCTATGTGGAAATGATAGTGGAGGGGGAGTCCACACGTGTAATCTTCCTCATCGTAGATTGTCTGATTCCTCCGACGCCATTCCTAGGGGTTCCATTTGGCTGCTTAGTCGTGGGCAAAGAAAGGGACAGGTGCACACCTACTTGCATGGCTTGCGGGAAGATCCTCCTCATAGGAGGAAGAAGATAGTACAAGGATGATAAGCTTCTTAAGATGCTTATCATCACCTATCGTTTGGCCACCCTCTCTCCGGCCTCCTCCTATAACAATGTTACCAGATGGAGGATGAGGTCGGGAGAATACTAGAGAGAAGGATTTGGGCCTTCTTGTCAACCTTTGATTGGCAGCCTCCAGCTAGAAAAGGAGACCCAAAATGGGTCCAGGGTAGCCTATGCATACAATCGTTCGTTAGCACATTGCGTGGGAGTCATTTTCATGAAGCAGGATTGTGGAAGTCTCTGCGCTATCAGCCCATGTTATAATGCACTCTATCTCCATAATGTTTGTTTATATTTGTAAAAAATGGAGATAGCCCACTCTTTGCACTATTAATGCCGGATGGCGACTTGTAATAGTTATTTATTCTGTAGTCTCAACATTAGGATTGTATAAAAATTCTCCCGATAGAGGGAGAAAGGAGTTAGAGAATTGTATTGGGAAACAATCTCGGGTTGAGGCTCCCATTTGTAAAAGCTTGATACTTGTGTATGAATAAAATTGCAGTGGAAGACTCTCATTCACAGCATAGATTCCTGTGTTGTTACTTTTCCCAATAAGTGCTTTCTTTACATGTAAATTGTGGTTCCTTGTTTTCACTCCATTTTGTTTATTGCTTTCATGTATGCAACATAGGGTATAGTGGTTCGGAATTCATACTTGCTATGCTCCAACTGTTGTTCCAGGAATTAACAATGGTTGTTCTAAAGTATCATGGAATTCATCTCGACAATGCTCCATGAGATGGACTGTTCTTTCTTGTCCTCCAAAACACCCGTTAAAATCTCTTGATTGGGAAATCAGCAGCTATCTTGGCTCCGTTTGCTACCTTTTGTCATTCTTTACATCTGTAATCATTTCTTGCGTAGGTTTCGACTCCATTTTGCCATGGTCCTTAAACCCCAATAACCCCACCATGCACCTACCTCGACCCACTTCGCCCCATTCAGGATCCTATCTCCCTGATCATACCGACTGAAGATCCTATTCGGAGTAGACTTTGGGTCAACACACAATACTGACAACCTTATGTGGATTTGCTCCAGTGACGAATGAGAGATCCCTCTCTGATCGCGCAGGGCTGGAGGGCGCACGACCAAAAGCAGTTTTGCTGTTACCTAGAAGCGAGCCCTTCCGCAACCTTTGGTTCAATTCCGGTGCTAACAGACTCTTTCTGAAGAAGATGGCATGGATGTAGATGAAGAGATTTCCAATAAAAAAATCAAAACGTATCCTCAGAATGAGCTAACCATTTTAGAAGAAATATTTTCAGAAGATTTAAAGAAAATGGTTTTGTTTTAGAAAAAGTCTATGCAAATGCAGCAATATTCTTTTGGAGATGAAGGTAAAACAGAATCTAGTTCTCATTACAAATCAAGGACAGATTTGATGTCGAGTTATGCTGATAAATAAATGCAATCATTAGAGGAAACTAAGAATCTGCTTCCCTGATTTAGGAAATTAATCAATCAAAAAAATTCATTGATTTATACTTGAGATGTAGAGAGAAATACCCTAAAATTTGTTGTGGTAAGTGATAAGAAGGTGTCTGAGATGGAGGTGAAGCTGGATAAAATTAGTGTTCCTGATAAAATACATCTCCACAAACAAACCAGAGATGTCATTTATTCCGATTTGTTACATGCAACTGTGAAAGTTACTAGATTGCAATCTCTTGTAGAAAAAATGGAAATTCAATTAAAACATGAGAAAGTTGAAAATAAAGCCAATTTGATTCAAATAAAGAAGCTACAAGGAGATATCATAAGCTTAGGGGTTGAACCAAATAATGTGCAAGCAACGAAGAATCTTCTGGAAGAGAAAGATAACACCATTCAAGTGTTGAAAAAGAAGCTCAACGTCCCTAACACTGAACATGTTCAATCTTCAAAAAATTTTGCATTAAAGGAAGAAAAGGAGAAAGTCTACCAGGAAATGATGGATTATAAAGAAAAAGTATTGAAGATGTAGGAGGAGAAAGACAAGTGGGAAACAAAAAAAGATGAGTTGGTAGCTCAGATTGCAAGGTTAAATAAAGATCAAAATGATGAAAAAGAGGTTAAGGAGGAATTGATGAATCAACATTTCATTGATACAGATGAACCCCTTGTTAATGTTGAAAAACCATTAAATGAATTTTCTGTAGATTCTTTACTAGTTCCCATGTCTTAGGTAAGTTTGAAAGAAGTGGAAATTAAAGGGTTAAGGGATGAGAATGAAAGGATCAAGTTAGAATTGGATAAAAGTATTGAAGAGAAGAATAAAGCTTGGAATGAGAAGAGCCAATTATAGAAAAAATTTAATGAATTAAAAGAGAGAAATACACGAAAAAATCCTTTACAGGGAGCTAAACATTTGATCTGGAATACTTTGTCTATAGAAATCACTAAATTCAGACATTATTTAAATTTTATCGATGATGAAAGTGCATTGGTAAATGTGGCTGCTCATAGATTAAAATTAGCAAATGAAACCATGGAAAAGAAATCTCTGAATACTGCTCATAATGCTGTGAATTTTTTGAATTCTCTGACATATCAAAATCTACAGGATATTGGGATCAAAGACAGGGTAGCTATTGTGTTATGGGCGAAGAAGTTTATCAATAAACATCAACTTATGAAATTTGTCCAGGATAAAGCGAATCAAATGTCTTCTCAAATCAAATATTTCAGGGTGGCTTTTCAAAATTTATTTGATGATGGTCTCCCTTCTTTTTGGGATGATGAAGGACGATTGTTTTCTCAAGAACAATATCAAGCTTATTGGTACAAAATTGCATGGATCATTCTAAATTTGAAGATTTAGTCAAAGGATTAACAAGAAAGGTCATTGTTGAAAAGTTGATAGAAGACTTTGAAATATTGGACAGGTTTCTAATTATTAAAAAATGATGGGCCAACTATGTCTTATGAATCTTATGTCGATTTGGAGGTGTCAGTAAGAGAAATGACAGAGTACGACACTCCAAATGTAGAACAGTGGAAAATAGTGGAGAAATTTGGGAAAACCAAATACATATTACATTCATAAAGACAGGTGTTGCAGTCTCAGGAAGCTGTTTGTTCGTGGTGCCTTGCAGTTATGGGTTTTGCTATAATCAAGCAGTCTGTTATTTCAAATAAAGCATGTAATTATTATACCTATTTATTAGGGAAATGGTTACAAGAACTTATGATTAACAGTTAGTTGGTTTTTGACGTTCTGGGAAGAAACTATTTGTATATATTTGAATTTTATTGAGGTATTAGGGGTTGGAACCCGTAAGATTGGACCGATGTTTTGTGAGAACGTTTTGAATAAAATTACAGAGTCGAATGCTAGTTTATCTTCAAAGATTCATGTATTGTTTATGTTACAATTTGTGCTTTCTTTCCCTGTGAAATGTTTTCTAAGTGTTTACCTTCCATTCTGTTTTCTTTCATGTTTGAATGCAGTGTATAATAGTTTTAGAATTCATACATGTTATTCTCTGGTAATTGTTTTAGATATCCACGAATCTTTCTTCTAAAGTTGATATGGAATTCATCCTATGATGCTCTATATTAATGGACTGTTCATGTTTCTTTCCTATCGCCTGAAAATCAATGAATGACTGTAGCTGAATAATTATCTTGCTTTTGTTGAGATTCTGAGTAGGCGTCTTTGTATTATCTTCATCTGTTTTGACTCCATAGCCCAATGGTTATATGTTTTGTTTCAACCATATACACAACTTAAAACTTTTGATTCATATATCTGGCCTTGTTAAAAGTGTATCTGAGAGATCCCTCTCTGGAAATAAGATCTGGTTTCTTTGTAAAAGTG
>LPNX011136338.1:18617-81116 GCA_001517045.1 Pseudotsuga menziesii | reverse complement strand
TTCACAATACCAGCTCATGATTGTACAATTAAAATTTTAGAAAACGATAAACTAGATTTCCAAATTACTAATGTTACAATAGGGAATTATGATTTATGATGTTAGTTAAAATTAATAAAAATGATTAGAGTTACAATTTACAATCAACAATTACAATTACAACCCCCCTTGGTTGGGAAATGAGTCATATCACGTTATACACATAATATTATTGCTTTGCAATGGACTCTTAGATTGCGGATTGAATAAGGATTATATGTTGGGCGTATGATATGTTAACTACACTTAACAATTTGCAAAATAAGTTGAACAAAAAGCGTAGCAACCCTGACTATAAAGAGGTTCGAGGATAGTGGGTGAGCTATAAAGGGGTAAATGTTACAAATATTAGTGACTTTGGGTGGGACAAGTCTATGAGGGTAGTGGGTTACACTTTCTTATGTGGGTAACATATGTGTGTCACTTATGTGGGTGAAATAAGCATGTTGCTTAAGTATTAAGGGATCCAAGGATAGTGCATTAGAAATAAAGTGGTTTAGATTACGATAATTAATTGTTTAGGTGTTAGGGGTTTAGTATAGTAGATTAGCATCACTTATGTTAGCCCATATGTGCATTGTATATCACATACATGTGTTTCCTATATTTGACCCTTAATACGTTAATCCAATTCTTATTGGGTTATGGGTCTATGTGTGTTGGTTAGTTTGACTAGTTTCTTATTTGTGTAAGTTAGTTGGGTTAGTTTATTATGTGTGTCTCTAATGCGTGTTAGGTGTCTATGAGCATTAAATGCTTGTGTGGATTAAGGGTTAGGGGTATCATGGATTTCAAGGGTAGTATGTGACATATAAAGGGGGTTGAGGTCATGGAGGTTATTGTTAGGGATCAAGGGTTAGTTTAGTTTTCAATTAACACTTATATGTGTTTCCTATGTGCATAAAATGGGTGCATCACCTATGCACATACTTTATGTTTATTAAGTGAAAGTCACCATCATAATAAAGGTTACCATCATTATGTGGGTTACCAACACTTAGTTGGGTTGGTGGTTGGTTTCTTAAATGTTTTGAGTACATATGTGTGTTAGAAGGTGAAGTTAGGGATAGAGAGTTATGTGTTAGGGGGTTAAGGAGTAATAGGTAAACTAAAGGTGTTTGAGTTTAGAAGGGTTTAGTGGTATAGGGGTAAGGAGACCAAGGTAGTGGTTTTGGTGTCCCTTATGTGGGATACATGAGTGTGTGGCATAATTGTGTTGCATATATCTGTCACCCATGTGTGCCCTTTGATTTGTGGGTATTGTTTAATGGAAAAATAAAAGCAAAATTAATGGAAAAGGCAGTAAATAACTACTCAGTTAACCTATTAAGCTTGATTTAGAATTTTTTGAATTCTTGATTAAACTATCGATTAACCACACATTAAACCTCAAACAAGGTATTTTAAAAATGCACACAAACACTAGATCAAGGGATTTAAAACAAGATTTGAGGCCCTTAAAAAAGGCATTTTTACTGCTCTTTTTGTCAGACATAAGCCATGTCCTACTGTGCACAAGATTTGAGGCCCTTAAAAAAGGCATTTTTACTGCTCTTTTTGTCAGACATAAGCCATGTCCTACTGTGCACCTTAGAGGGAGGACTTCATACCAATGGACCAGCAACTGAATCCTAAGATAGCAGATTTCGGCTTAGCAAAAATTCTTCCTCATGAGTCTCACATCTGCCCACGAGTTGCTGGAACTTAGTAAGATTTCAATACAATCATCACTCTCACACACGGCACGGCCAAATCATTTTAACAATTAAAGATTCATACGTTTTACTATATATGTTATTTTGATTTCGAGAGGATTGACAGTATTGCAATTTCTATTTTAGGGCATCATTGTTTTGCGGTTTATATCGGCATTTAAATTTTCACGTTCTAGAATTTAGGACTACAGTTTCATTTGCAAGTAACCTTTGGCTCTAACTTAAACATCGTAATTTGTTTATGCAGCCAAGATGAGATTCACTTCACGCGCGAAGATCACATTTACATCAGCATGAGAGTTTGTGGAACTGTGTAAGATTTCAATACAATCACCACTGGCAAAAGCTTTTACTCTATGTTGATTTGACTTCAAAGGGTTTGACAGTTACTTTAAGATATTTTTGTTTTAGTGTTTGCATTCTCCTTGAAGCTTCAGCCTCTAGGATCTAGGACTCTACCTTTCACATCGTTTCCTTACCGTTACATTATAGTTTCATTTGAAAGTAACCTCGACTCTGACTTTAACATCGTAATTCGTACATGCAGGGGGTATCTCGCACCAGATTATGCTGTGTCTGGGCATTTATCTGTAAAAGCTGACGTTTATAGCTTTGGCGTTCTTCTCCTTGAACTTGTCACAGGAAGAAGGAGCATTGATGATAGTTTGTCACCTATGCTTTTAGAATGGGTGAGATTGGTTTCCGGTGTATTTCCCACTGAGCATATCTATGTTATTTAAGGGCTGGTTCAGGGATTTGGCTTCTATCTATTTTGACATAAAAAAATTTAATCTATTGACTTCAGCACGAATTTACCTTATGAAGTCCATCTTATGCATCTCTCTTGAGTGACGTCTGTTCTGATTATGCAGGCATGGAGATCATACACACAGCAAAATATTGAGCAGATGATTGATCCATCAATAATTGAAACATGGAGATCATACACACAGCAAAATATTGAGCAGATGATTGATCCATCAATAATTGAAACATGCGATATAGAGCAAGCCTCGAGATGCATTATTGTTGGCCTTTTATGTACGCTAGACCATTCATCTCTTCGTCCAATGATATCTAAAGCTATTTTTATGCTTTCAAGTCGTTCCGCAATGTTGCCGAAACCCCAAATTTCTGCTTTTGCCAAAGTGTCAACCAGCTCTGGTACGGATTGTCAAGTGTCAATCAGTTCTGGTATGGGGGATTCTATCAGCCTTCAGGTCAGTTGGTTTCGATCTTAGAGTTATGGATGATTATCTTGTTATTTTTTAATAATTAAACTATTTTTTTAAAATATTAGTTAGTTGTGATTATTTTATTATAATTAACAATTTTGATTATAGTAGATTTAATCATTTTTAGAAAGAAGTATATAAATAATACATAACTGAAAACAAAATATTACATATTCATTTTTTTCAACAAAAGAAATTTGTAATTTTAATAAAAATACTAATAAATATACTTTATAATTATAATATTGCTATGGGTTATGATGACGATGATGATTAACTTCTACTGCGACCATTTTTGGTCTATGGGACCTTAAGAAGGACAATACTTGGTTTACTTAAAAATCTTGTTCTTGTGTTCAAAAAACTTGCCAAGAAGCTTTCCAAGCTCACTATAGTTTTGGCAAGTTAGGAGGTTATAAAAGTTTCTATTGTAGCTAATACTAAGAAACTTAGATCTATTGTGGGTGTAAGAAAGACACTCTAAGATAAAGTGATTTTCATCATCAATGCTCATAGACTCACATACATGGAAAACCCTTTCTACCCATGGAGTTTTAGGAATAGACCAACCCCCTATTTCTCACGAGAGTTCATTCCAATCTTGGCTATATTAATTTTCTCCCGTTGGCTAGTTACTACTGAGAGATACTTTTGATCTTCCAAGTTAGGATTAATGACCTCCTTATTGTATCTCTTAACCACTAAATTTTTCCTCACATCAAAATTTCTCTTTAAACTTAGAAGTAATAATATTTTTGACATTATCAATGTTCTGCAAAATGTCGTTTTCATTAATGCCCCAATGGTTTAACCAAGCCATGGTATCTTTACATCAACCCCGCTTGAGGTGTAGTTTGTTTTGACTTGAGTTTAAAGCAATTTTAGGAAGTCTCTCATTTCCCATGTTATTTATCTTATGCTTATACATCAAGTACCTAGTCATACCCATGCTCATAATGGGGGAAATATCCACTTCTATGAAGAGAATAGGATAAGGCATATTGCTTTTAATTTTGAGGTTATAAATTATAAACTGCTTCTGGATTTGCTCAATCTTCCTCCAAGATTCACTAGAAATGTTGCACCACCATACTTCACAACCATACAAGATAACATGGATGAAAAGAGTTTCAAAGAGGAACTCCTTTTTATCCCACTAACCAGATTGGTTGATTTACAGTTATTTTCAAGACCAAAATAAGCTTTCCACCCTCCATTAATCATTTTTTCAATGCTATAGTTCCAATTGAGCTTGTGATGAATTTCAATTCCGAGATACTTGTAAGAAGTCACTTCTTCTAGATTTCTATTATCGTAAATAAAATTTGCATAGGTGTATTTCTTAGATTTTGTAATCATGATTTTTGTCTTCTCAGTGTTAACAGTCATACCTATGTTAGAGAAAAAATATTTAGGAATTCTTAATTGCTTATCGAGATCAGAAGGACATCTTTCCATAAGAACAATATCATCGGCTTAAAGTAGGAAGATAATAACTATCCCAACTAAGATTGTACTGACGCAACCTGCTTCTTCTAAACACATTTTTAGCTTATCAATGTAAATGCCAAAAAGGGTAGGGAAGAGGGGGCAACCTTGTTTAACTCCAATATTACAATTTATATATGTTGTCCACCCCTCATTATTCTTAAACTTGGAAATAGTCTTTTCATATAAGGTTATCATGACAACTCTCAACTCAAAAGGGGGCCTTAAGCTCCTCTAGCCTATTCCATAGCTTATTTCTAGGCACTATATCAAAAGCTTTTCTAAAATCCACAAAGCAAGAAAATAGGTCAGACTTATTATTACAATATTCCTCTGCAATGATCCTAAGTGTAACGAGGTGGTTCGTGGTTGAGTGATTCCTTCTAAAACTTGCTTGGCCTTTAGCCTGCTTACCTTCTATTTCTAGCCATTCATTGATATTTTTTTTTAAGATAATACCATATAACTTAGCTAAGAGAGGGATAATCATAATAGTACGATAATTAGAGGGGTCATTTTTATCACCACTTTTGAAAATAGGAATAATGAGGCTTTGAGTCCAAGGTGTAGGAAACCCTTTCTTGACCGCTAAAATAAAGAGTTTGTGGCTGTTAGAGATGAGGACAAGCCCTCCAATTCTTAATATTTTTGCTTGGTATCCTTCAATGTATTTGGCTTTTCCATTTGCTAAGCGCTTAACCATGAAATCTATGTCTTCTAACGAGAAAACTTCCTCCGTTGTGAGAAGGGTTTGTGATCCATGAGGATATTGGTGGCCACCCACCTATTCCTCTTGGACCCCCACCATTGTTTCTTTCAGTTTTCCAGTTTCCTTAATTGTAGCAGAATTTACTATTTTTGGCAGTTTTTGGGTCCTAAAATTTCGGAGCTGTTTTGAGGCCCTAAATGATGTTTTTCCGGCATCGAATGATCCGACAAATATGAGTCCATTTTCCAGACCCAATATTTGTCATTTATGTATGTATTCCTTAAAGAGATCTTTCTAACAATGTATCATGCACGTCAAACAGAGG
The DNA here is from genome assembly GCA_001517045.1 of Pseudotsuga menziesii. Classification (NCBI taxonomy): domain Eukaryota; kingdom Viridiplantae; phylum Streptophyta; class Pinopsida; order Pinales; family Pinaceae; genus Pseudotsuga; species Pseudotsuga menziesii. Next base: position 75,605 of record LPNX011136338.1, on the reverse strand, counting down.
TAGTATGCTAAAGTTATGACCCCGGGAAATTGATGTACCAAGTTACCCAACGGGACATACATTAAGGCATTTCACCTCCTAGGGTTAGGTTTTTGGTTATGTAGGGTTTCCATTATTTCTCAATAATATATAGGCCTTCGAGCCTCATTGTAACACAGAGTTCAGAGGCATGTAGTCGCCACATCTCTTCTCAGAGATAAGCTACCAACACTCTAGCTAGTTTATTTCCATTTTGTATGTAAACCAATTTCAGTTATTGATTAATGAAATGAAGTGTTATTTTCATTGCATATTTGTTTCTATGGTTATTTGTGTATTCTATTGCATTCCTGCATAAATCCGGATCAGTGGTATCAGAGCAATCTGCTCTTTCTCAATCCTTCTTTGCATGTCCCCAACGAGGGCGGGGTATAAAGAGTTAGGGCTCGATTTGGTTGAACCTTTGCAAGATCAGCCTCGCAAATCCCGACGGCCACCCATGGGGGATGAAAAGAAAGACAAGGGCACAGAAGATCCTATCAAAATGTTTCTCGAGGAGGCCCTTGAAAAACAAAGGAATGCGATGATGGATAACTTCGTCCAGATCCTTCAATGACTTCCCACTGGCGGCGCATCTACATCTAGCAGCCACTTTGGAGGCGCAGCCCCTTTTAAGGTACAAGTAAACTTCGACATTCCCATATTTGATGGTCAAATAGATGCAGACACCGTAGATAGATGGTTGAATCTATTAGAAGGTTATTTCTCGGTTCATGACTTTTCTGACCAGGAAAAGATTACTTTTTCTCTACTCAAAGCTGCCCCCATGTCAAGGACTGGTGGGAAACCTACTGTGCGAGAAAGGATGAGGAGTATCCCTCTCTATTCTCGGTCATGCCCACTTGGAATTCTTTTCGAGATTCCATAAAGGGACAATATTATCTAGTGGGGAGCTATGAGGACAAGTACATCCAATGGACTACGCTGCGGCAGCAAAGAGATCAAGATGTGTATGAGCTGACGAATCTGTTCCATACCCTGCACACCAAGTTGGGTATCAAAGATTCAGAGAAACATTTGGTGCTGAAGTACCACAGTTGTCTACACTAATACTTTTATGAGGAAATGGAGTTCATCGACATCTCCTTGCTTGGTATGACATATTGGTATGCTGTCAAAATTGAGCAAAAATTCAAATAGAAAAAGCGAGACTTTGGATCTGCGAATCAGAAGCAAGGGAAAGGTGCCCCCAAACCGCAAAACCAAGGACACAGCCAAGGCATGGTGACTCAAGAAAACTTGCCAAAGCCATAAGTAAAGAGAAACACTGCAAAGATGAAGAAGGAAATGGGAAAGTGGTGCGAGTTCCATAAGAGCCCACTCACAACACAAGTGAGTGTCGAGCTAAGCAGTCACTGGTGGCCGAGATAAAGGCTTCTGAATCAGATGCATACTTCAACACTGAATCAGAACCCGAGAAGGGGAATGACAGAGGGAAGAATATTATTGATACAGAGTCCAACGTCACCGTTGCCACCACAAAGATCCAAAAGGAAGAACCAGAAGATTCAAAGGAGGAGGAGCATCTTTTCCACTCCGAGATGTGGGTAAAGGGTTCCCTGCTACAGTTCATTGTTGACAGTGGGAGCCAAAAGAACCTGATTTCAGCAAAGTTCATGAAGCGATTGGGTTCGCTGACCATAGCACACCCGCATCCGTACACCATCGGGTGGCTTCACCAAGGATGAGATCTCTGCATCAGCCAGCAATGCCACCTTCCCTACAGCATCAAGCCCTTCACCGATGAGGTATTATGTGATATTGCTCCTCTTGATGTTTGTGATGTATTATTAGGTCAACTATACTTATGGAAGTGACATGCTATGTATGATTCCTGACCTCGCGCTATTATTATTACGTTGGGAAATAATTTGTACAAGATACCAAAGGTACCACCCCCTGCCGCTATCTCTTTGGTTACTGCAAACCAATGCAGTAAGATCATTTCCAAAACCGAGAAGTTTTTTTTCTTGATGATCTGCCCTCAGTGCAAGAAGAATATCGTGGCCACAACCTCCAAATAGGGCCCCTTCGCATGACAACAACAAATGGACAAGGTCATGAAGGAGTACCGAGACATATTCACCTCACCCACCGGGGTGCCTCTCCATTGTCAGGTCAAGCACCCCATCGATCTAACCCCAGGTGCGTCGCTGCCCAATGGACCAATCTATCGACGCTCTGTTCTGGAGAATGATGAAATCAAGAGGCAAATTCAGGAGCTGCTACAGAAGGGTCACATCCGACCAAGTTCATCACCCTGTGGGAGCCCGATCGTGTTGGTACAGAAGAAGGATGGGACTTGGAGACTCTGTATTGACTATCGAGCGCTAAATAAGATCACTGTCTGGAATAGGTACCCGATCCCATGGATCGATGACCTCCTAGACCAACTTAAAGGGGAAAAACATTTTAGCAAGATCGACTTAAATTTCGGGTATCACCAGGTACCAATCGAACCGACCGATGTATGGAAGACTGCCTCCAAAGCCAAGGAAGGCCTTTTCGAATGGTTGGTCATGCCTTTCGGGCTGACAAATGCTCCTGCAACCTTCATGAGACTGATGGATGACATCTTGCGGCCATTCACCAACTCATTTGTAGTAGTGTACTTGGATGAAATCCTGATCTTTAGCCAGACTTGGGGAGAGCACCTCCACCACATCCGACAGGTCCTCCACACATTGCAACAGCACAAATTGTGTGCCAATTTGGACAAGTGCACTTTTGGTATGACCCAGGTTCAGTATCTGGGATACATTATTGATGAGTGTGGGGTACATGTGGATCCAACCAAGATCCAAGTCATTCGAGATTGGCTAGCCCCAACTAATCTAACAAAGCTTCGCAGCTTTCTGGGCCTTGCTAATTTCTACTGCAGGTTCGTGTTGGGATTCTCTCATATCACTTGGCCCTTGAGTCAAGTCACCAAGGGAGGAGCGAAAGCAAAATTCTTTTGGTCGAAAACTCAGCAGAAGGAGTTTGCAGAATTGAAACATCGCCTCTGGTGTGCCCCAGTGCTCACATTACCAAACTTGTAACAACCATTTGAGATCAAGATAGATGCTTCTGACTATGTTATTGGGGCAGTCCTTACTCAACAAGGGAATCTAGTGGTATATCACAGTGAGAGACTATCCGACACAGTCCACAAATATCCCACTTATGACAAAGAAATGTATTCCATTGTACAGGCTTGCTGACAATGGAAGCATTACATTTTGGGGAAGGAAACGATCATCCACACAGACCACCGACCCCTGAAGTTCATGTAGACACAAGGGAAGTTACAGAATGATTTCCATCAGAAGTGGTCCACATATCTACAACAGTTTCATTTGAACATCAAGTACAAGAAGGGAAGCACCAATAATGTTGCAGACTGCCTCAACCGACCACCAATCATGGTGATAACGACTATGTTCAACTCTTGTGGGCACGAGACTTCTAATTGGCTGCTTCTCTACAGGAGTGATCCAGAATTTAGCCACACATACCAGACGCTCCTCGAGGGAAACCTAGTTCCAAAATTTCACCTCCAGGATGTACTACTATGTCACATGGGAGACCTTTGTGTTCCTTCAAGTGAGCGTGCCAAGATGATTTGGGAAGCGCACTACAGTCGGGTCACTGGGAATTTTGGGGTTGAGAAAACAATGGCAGTACTACAAAAGTATTTCTATTGGCCGAACCTTCGATAAGACGTCGGGAAGTACATCTGATCTTGCACTGCCTGCGCCATTGCTAAACCATCCATCAAGAAGCAAGGCCTCTATACTCTGTTTCCTACGCCTAGTCGACCTTGGGAATCCATCTCCATGGATTACATGTCAGGCCTTCCTTCTACTAAGCATGGCAACGACTGTGTGTTTGTGGTCATTGACAGATTCTCAAAGATGGCCATAATGGCGGCCTGCAAGAAGAATATCACAAAAGAAGCCACTGCTAAAATCTTCTTTGAACGAGTGTGGGTACACTTTGGGATCCCACAGTCTATAATCTCAGACCGGGATAGTAGGTTCCTTAGTACATTCTAGTCTAGCCTATGGTCAATGCTAGACACCAAGCTCACGAAGTCCACAACTTTCCATCCCTAGACTGATGGCCAGATAGAGGTCGTCAACAGGATGATCGCACACATTTTGTGCATGTACAACTCAAAGCATCCATGCACATGGGATGAGAGCCTCCCCTATGTACAACACAGCTATAACCAGGCCCTCTACAACTCAACCAACCATAGCCCCTTTCAGGTGGGCTTGGGATTCTAGCCACTATGTCCCATTGACGTAGCCATGCCATTTGCAACTACTCAGGCTGATTCAGCTCATATCCAATCTGAAGTTTCCAAGGCAAACAACTTCATTGAGCGCATTCAGCACATTCGCCAATAGATTCATGACATATTGGACAGATCCAATGCTAAGTACAAGCAGCAACATGATCAGCATCGGGTGCAACACAACTTCCAAGTGGGCGACAAAGTATGGCTACATCTGCAGAAGGAGCGCCTCGCTGGACCCCACCGCAAGCTTCGTCCGCTCTGATATGGGCCATACACCATCACCAAGGCTGTTGGGGACAATTCCTTTGAGCTCAGTATTCCACCATTCCTTGGTTTGTGCCCAGTGTTCAATGTGGACCTCCTTCAGCCCTACTTTCCACCTCTACTGGACACATCAGACGTGGCAGAACAACTCACACCAACAGAGTTAAACCCTGACTGCATGGAACAAGCCACAACTGATCAGATTATGGACACATAGGTCAAGAACACCCACTAGTAGAAGATCCAGTTATATCGAGTTGTCAAAGCAGGCCAACTTCTTCACCAGGGAAAGTGGCTCACCAAGGACCAAGTTCAACAGAAGTTTCCTCTTCTCCTGGAGGAACTCAATGCAATGGGGACCATTGCTTCCTAAGGGGGGAGGAATGATCCAGGAGGATATTGGTGGCCACCCACCTATTCCTTTTGGACCCCCACCATTGTTTCTTTCAGCTTTTCAGTTTCCTTAATTGTAGCAGAATTTACTATTTTTAGCAGTTTTCGGATCCTAAACTTTCGGAGCCGTTTTGAGGCCCTAAACGACATTTTTTCGGCAACAAATGGTCCGGAAAATATGAGGGCCATTTTTTGAACTCAATATTTATCATTTATGAATGTAGTCCTTAAACAGATCTTTCTAACAATATATCATGCGCGTCAAACGGAGGTAGTATGCTAAAGTTACGATCCCGGGAAATTGATGTACCAAGTTACCCAACGGGGCCCACATTAAGGTGTTTCACCTCCTTGGGTTAGGTTTTTGGATGTGTATGGTTTCCATTGTTTCTCAATAATATATAGGCCTTCGAGCCTCATTGTAACACAGAGTTCAGAGGCATGTAGCCGCCACATCTCTTCTCAGAGATAAGTTACCAGCACTCTAGCTAGTTTATTTCCATTTTGTATGTAAACAAGTTTCAGTTATTGATTAATGAAATGAAGTGTTATTTCCACTGCATATTTGTTTCTATGGTTATTTGTGTATTTTGTTGCATTTCTGCATAAATCTGGATCAGTTTGAATATTATCTATGATATTTGGGGATTCATAAAGCTTTTTAAGATAGGAATTTCAAACTTTTAAAGTAATTTTATTGTCTTCTTTTGTTTTTCGAGTTAGAATTTTCCTCCAGAATTTCTTAGGAGCCACCTTGGAGAGGTGTAGGATATTTTCCTGCCTTTTACTTAGATAATGCCTTTTTTTAAATTTTAATTAAGGCTTTGTAGTGATTTATCTTGTCTATTTTTATCGAATCTGTAGTAGCTTGCTTAATTTCTTTTCTCACATCTTTGCACTCTTGATCATACCAAGGGTTGGTTCTACTATTGCTCATTTTAGCCGAGACTTCAATAGAGAACTTGTTAATGGATGCAAGAGGGTTGTAACAAGATTATGGTAGAGATTTTCTATATTCTCCATGCTAGATAAAGGAACCAGTTCATTTTTAGATCATGGAGAAAAATGTCAGCTTTATTTTTATCAAAGATCAAGTGCTTTTGGAAATGATAGTTTTCCTCCTTAGGATCGCTATGCATCAAAATATTGAGAGTTATAATTAAAGGTCTATAATTAGAGTCGGGCTCATGGTCGTTGAAGATGTTGAAATCTATTAACTTGTTGTATATAGGGATATTAGATATAACATAATTTACCACACTACTTCCAAGCCCATGGATACAAGTCATCTGGCTAGAGTTTGGACATTTTGTGAGATTGTTGCAAATGATAAGATCCCGAGCACTACAAAATTTGACCAGCTCAAACCCGAATAAATTTTCACCTAGATCTTCATAGCTTCTTTTGTACCTATTAGCTAGCTCAAGGAATTTGTCTAACCAAAGAGGATTAGGGTTGGAATATTTGCTTAAAAGAATAGCTTGGTTAATGGGAGTTTGAGCATTGAAGTCACCCATCAAAAGAATATTTCCTTCCTTCATTAAATCATAAATATCATCTCCTAAACCATTATAAAGACAATTTTATCTAAATTAGTCTTTTTATAGAAGTTGGAATTAATAGGGGCAAAATAACAGATGGATATGTAGGTTTTTTCATCATTAATGTCTGTGATCTCTATCCAAATCAATTGGTTTTAAGGGTCTTTCTTATAAATCCTAACATGTGGGGATATGTTCTTCCTAATGTAACATGTTATACCCCCAATGCCTCTACAACATGAACATTTATTCCATATTGACCATATGACATATCCATCTATATCAGGTACCTTGGGCTCCTCATGTTCTCAAGTTTCAACCACTAATATAATATCAATTTCGCTCAGTATCCAACTTAACTTAGGGCATTTGCTTCATGGAAATCCTCGATAGTTCCAGGAGAAGATCCAAAGTGTGTCAAATTGCTATTTATTACTATCCTTTTGGTTTCTATCTCTAATAACAACTTTCATGTTTCTGATTAATTCTCATTTTTCCTCATTCCTAGCTTCTTTTACCTTTTGGACCATTTTTTTTAATTCGGCCTAATTCTCTGGAATGAGGTATTCATTTATAAATATCCCCGAGCCTTTTAAACTTGATGTCTTACTGAGTATGTTGTATTTTTCTTCAGTAGAGCTAACCTTAACCCATATTAGTCTTTTTTTACTCTCAATTAATTTCCCTAACCTATTTGCTTCTATGAGACCGATAGTTTCAATTTGTAACCTATTGTGAAGTTATGTCTTGACAATGGCTAACGTATCCTCTTCTTCCTCCTCTTTCAAGCCAAAAATTATGAGGTTTAAAGCTCTTTTGTTACACTCATGGTCTAAGGCTATGAGCTTATTCATTTCATATTTAATGGGTTTGATATCTATTTTACCTTCTATATTATTTATGGTTAGGTTGTGGTTAACTTTTTCCCCTAACTCTTTAAACATTTCATTTAACTTAATATTTTCTACTTTATCTGCCTCTTTTTGTTCGAGTGTTTTTTGAATTTCCATTTCTTGCAATCTAGTCTAATTGTTTTTGGATCTCTTCTTGAAAATATGTAAATTTATTATGGAACATAGAATTTAACTCTTTCTGGAGTTTAGCTTCTCTTTCTTCCTTACATTTCTCCAAGGACTGTATACATTCATAAAGTTTAGTCATTCCTTCTTCCCTACGTTTCTCTACTGACTACATAAAATCATAAAGGTTATGTAGGGTCATTGTGCTAGGTCTTCCTTTAACAATTTTTGGAAAATGTGGTGAATTACTCATATTTATGTAAATGTGTAAAAGTCCATAAATAAAAAACTAAAACTAAAACTAGAAAAAAAATAATAAAAGGGGGTTCGGGGGCGGAGCCCCTAAATTTTTTTTTTTTGGATGTGTGTTGGCCAATAGTATTGCGGACCCATGGTATTGGGTTAACCCTAGAATTTTTCCCATGGTAGTTCCCCTATAAAAGAGAGCATTGTAAATCGACTAGATATGGTATTGTATTGTACTGGAAGAGAGACTATGAGAGAGTGAAGAGGAAGTGCAGTGATTTTGCTGCATGGTGTATCCCTTCATCTTTCTGGACTGTAATAAAAGGACTGGCAAATTTCTTTGTGGACGTAGCCCATCGTTTGGGTGAACCGGGTTATATCTGTGTCTCTCTGTAATGTTTTAATGTGTTTTGCATATTGCTTATTGATTTAACTATATATCTGTTATTGCTCTGCGGTCCTATCTTCTAACAATTGGTATCAGAGCCAAAAAGTCTATTTGGTTGGTAAACTTGCAGGAAAGAAGGGTTCCTGGTTTGAGTGGGAGCAATGGCGGAAGAAGGAAATTTTAGGGTCGAGAAATTTAATGGCCAAAACTATCAATTATGGAAGATGCAAATGGAGGGCTATCTGTACCAGAAAGATCTGTACCTGCCGTTGGGCGGAAAAGAAAAATAGCCGACGGCTATGAAGGATGAAGAATGGGAGGTTCTTGACAGAAAGGCACTAGGAACAATATGGCTGTGCCTGGCTTCGTCGATGGCCTTTAATATTTTGAAAGAAAAAACAATAGAGGGTGTGATGAGCGCATTGAGTAAGCTCTACGAAAAACCCTCGGCTTCTAACAAGGTATTTTTAATGAAGCGTTTATTTAATATGAAGATGTCAAAAGGTGGATCTATTGCTGGCCATTTAAATGAGTTTAATACACTTACTAGTCAGTTAATTTCTGTAAAAGTGAACTTTGATGATGAGGTTAGTGCTCTTCTAATACTGTGCTCATTTCCAGAAAGCTGGAATAGCTTGGTCATGGCTGTTAGTAACTTTGTCCCTAGTTCAAACACTCTTAAGTTTGATGATGTTGTTAGTGTTATTCTTAGCGAGGAAATGTGAAGGAAAAGCACAGGTGAGACATCAGGTAATGCGTTGACCATGGAGAGCAGAGGGAGACAAAACGAGAGAGGAAGGAGCCCAGGAAATCGTGGCAAGTCTAAAAAGGGAAGATCCAAGTCCAGATTCAGAAAAATAGAATGCTAGAACTGTGGTAAGAAAGGACATCTAAAGAAAGACTGGAGAGCACCAAAGAAGAAAGGTGAGAGGCAGTAAGAGACTACCCAGGAAGCTAATGTAGCAGGTGATGTGTTACAAGATGTTTTGATTCTTGCATTAGATAATACTAGTGATTACTGGGTAGTAGATTCAGGGGCTTCATGTCATGCTACACCCCATAGGAAATTCTTTTATGATTATGTTCAAGGTGATTTTGGGCATGTGTTATTGGGGGATGATGAACCATGTCAAATTGTTGGAAAGGGTAAGGTACGGATTAAGCTAAATAATGGAAATGACTGGTTGCTAAAGGATGTAAGGAACATTCCTGCTATGAAAAGAAATCTGATCTCAACAGGGCAGTTAGGAGATGGCGGCTGTTTGTCTACGTTTGGAAAAACGTGGTGGAAGGTCACTAAAGGATCAATGGTAATTCCAAAAGGAGATAGGATAGGTACGTTATATTTATGTCCTCATAATACTGATTATTCTATTTCTGTAGCTTCCATAGAAATAGGTGCAGCGTTGTGGCATCATAGGCTTGGCCACATGAGTGAGAAGGGGATGCAGATTCTCCACTCAAGGAAACTGCTTTCAAATCTGAAGCAGGTAAGTTTGGAATTTTGTGAGAACTGTGTTTATGGAAAACATAAGAGAGTTAGATTTCTCAAGGTTGGGAAACAAAAGAAGAGTGAAAATTTAGAGCTTATCCATACAGATGTATGGGGACCAGCTCAGGTACAATCTCTTGGTGGCTCTCGTTATTATGTTACTTTTATTGATGATGCAACTAGAAAAACTTGGGTTTATTACATTAGACAGAAATTTGATGTGTTTCAAACTTTTAAGAAGTGGAAAGCTTTGGCTGAGAATGAGATAGGAAAAAGGTTGAAATGTCTTAGATCTGATAATGGAGGTGAGTACTACAGCAAGGAGTTTGACAGTTACTGTTCACACAATGGGATTCGCAGAGAGAAGACAGTCCCTGGAACACCCCAAGAAAATGGTGTGTTAGAAAGGATGAACAAAATGATCATGGAGCGTGCAAGGTGTATGGGATTGCATGCAGGGTTGCCCTTACAGTTTTGGGTTGATGTTGTAAACACTGTTGTTTATTTTAATAAATAGAGGGCCTTCAAGTGCTTTGGATGGTGGCATTCCAGAGGAGGCATGGATAGGTAAACAGGTAAAATACTCATTTCTGAGAACTTTTGGTTGTGAAGCATTTGTTCATATTGATAAAGATGATAGAACAAAGCTTGAGGCTAAATCCAAGAAATGTACTTTTATTGGATACGGGGTTAATGATTTTGGTTATCGCTTATGGGATCTTAAAAATCGCAAAATCATTAGGAGTAGAGATGTAGTATTCAATGAAAAGGTCATGTACAAAGATCAGTTGCAAAGAAAGAAAGAAGAAAAGGAAAACACAGAGTACATAGTGCTTGATGAAATCTAAGAAAATGAAGTTCCAGAAGCACCAGAAAATCAAGAACAGCAGCAGGTACCTGAAACTCCTGCAACTGTAAGAAAGTCTACCAGGTTAAGTAGACCCCCTGAACGATTCTCTCCTTCACTGTATTATTTATTGATGACTGATTTTGGTGAGCCAGAATGTTTTGAAGAAGCAATGCAGGTAGAAACTAGAAAGAAGTGGGAGCAAGGCATGGATGAGGAGATGGACTCATTGGTAAGAAACTAGACTTGGGATTTGGTTAAGTTGCCTGCAGAAAAAAGGGTATTGCAGAATAAATGGGTTTACAGGTTGAAGGAAGAAGATGGAGGAAAGAAGCGGTACAAGGCTAGACTTGTTGTAAAGGGGTTTGCACAAAAGAAAGGTATAGACTTTGATGAAATATTTTCTCTCGTTGTTAAAATGACTTCAATTAGAACTATTTTATGTCTAGTGGCGGTATAATATTTGCATCTTGAACAATTAGATGTAAAAATGGGCTTTCTCCATGGGGATTTGGAGGAAGAGATTTATATGTAGCAGCCACAAGGGTATGAGGTCAAAGGGAAGGAGAATTTGGTTTGCAGGCTGAAGAAGAGCTTGTATGGCCTGAAGCAAGCTCCAAGGCAGTGGTATTTAAAATTTGATAAGTTTATGATAGATGTCATTCCAAACACTGTGTTTATTTTGAGAGGCTAGATAACGGAAGATATGTTATCTTGTTATTGTATGTGGATGACATGCTTGTTGTAGGGTCTAGCATGCTAGATATAAATGTGCTCAAAAGAAAACTAGCTAAATCATTTGCGATGAAGGATTTGGGTGCTGCAAAGCAAATCCTTGGTATGAGAATAACAAGAGACAAGAAAAATCGCAAATTGACATTTTCTCAAGGTAAGTACATAGAAAAGGTGTTGCAGAGGTTTAGAATGCAGAATGCAAAACCAGTCAGCACACCTTTGACAAGCCATTTCAAACTAAGCAAGCATATGTGTCCAGAGACACAGGAAGAGATAGATTACATGTCCAAGATTCCCTATTCATTAGCAGTTGGGAGCTTGATGTATGCCATGGTGTGCACAAGACCAGATATTGCACATGCAGTGGCAGTTGTGAGCAGGTATATGAATAATCCAGGTAAAGAGCATTGGAAAGCAGTACAGTGGATTCTCAGGTATTTGAGAGGTACCACTTCTCATGCATTATGTTTTGGAGGTTCAGACACTATTCTACAGGGATATGTTGATGCAGATATGGCTGGTGATAAAGACAGCAGGAGGAGCACCACAGGGTATGTGTTCACTGTAGGTGGAACAACAGTAAGTTGGATTTCAAAACTACAACAGGTTGTTGCACTTTCAACAACGGAAGCAGAGTATGTTGCTACTACAGAGGCTAGTAAGGAGATGATTTGGTTGTAGAGGTTCATGGAAGAATTGGGTAAGAAATAGGAGAATAGTAGGCTGTACAGTGACAGCCAGAGTTCCATTCATCTTGCAAAGAACTCAGTTTTTCATTTAAGGACTAAACATATAGAACTCAAGTACCACTTCATAAGATCTGTTCTAAATGAAGAACTGTTAAAACTGGAAAAGATTCACACTAGACAGAATCCTGCAGACATGTTGACAAAGGGAGTAACCAGAGAGAAACTGAGTTCCTGCTCGGTTTCTGTTGGCCTTAAAGCATGAAGGTGAAAAGAAGAAAATTTCCAAGTCCAAGGTCCAGCAAGTGCAGTAGCGATAGAGTTGTTGTGATTAGTCTCCAAGTGGGAGATTGTTGGTTGTGGAGCCTAATCTTCTAGATCCAGAGATATTATTTAGTTGTGATTGTAACCCAGGAGTACTGTACACTCATTCCCCCTGTCTTGGAGTTCGGGGCAGTGCCCTAAAAAAGGGGGTTTGGGGGCAGCGCCCCCGAGAAAATGGGGGTTCAAGGGCGGAGCCCCCGAAATTTTTTTTTTGGGATGTGTGTTGACCAACAGTATTGTGAACCCATGGTATTGGGTTAACCCTAGAATTTTTCCCATGGTATTTCCCCTATAAAAGAGAGCATTGTAAATCAACTGGATATGGTATTGTATTGTACTGGAAGAGAGACTGTGAGAGCGTGAAGAGGAAGTGTAGCGGTTTTGTTGCAAGGTGTATCCCTTCATCTTTCTAGACTGTAATAAAAGGACTGGCAAATTTCTTTTTGGACGTAGCCCATCGTTTGGGTGAACAACGTTATATCTGTGTCTCTCTGTAATGTTTTAATGTGTTTTGCATCTTGTTTATTGATTTAACTATATATCTGTTATTTCTCTGCGGTCCTGTTTTCTAACATTACTCATATTTATGTAAATGTGTAAAAGTCCATAAAGAAAAAACTAAAACTAAAACTAGAAAAAAATAATAATAAATAAATAAATAATAATAAATAAAATTTAAAAAAAAAGAGGGTAAAAATGTATGCACCAAATTTAGAGCCTCCAAATAAATGATGAAGATGCTTGATTGGAGTGTCCATAAATATTACCGAAGGTTTTCATTACAGAGCTTCACGAAGGGTTTTCACCTCAGAGCTTCACCGTTTTACGAAGGGTTCTTTCATTGAAGGTTTCACCGCATAATGTCCAAAATTTTATGAATGGTTTCGCAGTATAATTTCCATAAATTTAACCGAAAGTTTAAAAACTAAAATTGTAAAATATAAAATGATAGAGAGGGGAATAACTTATGCCTCTAATTTAGAGCCCCGAAATGAAGATGCCATAGCCTCAGGAGTGGAGTGCCCAAAAATTTTACCAAAAGTTTTGGTCCCAGAGCTTCACCAAGGGTTTTCACTGCAAAGCTTCACCAAACGTTTTCACCGTACATATTTTTTTTAAAACCATGTTTTATTTGGAGGAATTTAAAAATAATAAAAATGACCATGTAAATTTTAAATTTTAAGCCAACCTTTTTGTGGAGACTTATAAAAGAGAGAACATTTTAGATATATATTTTAAATATATTATAATCATGCTTAACCAAGGAGTTGTGTTTTTTTAAATATCTCATTACAAAATAAAAGATTCTCGTATAACTTGAGGAGTGTGTTGAAAGGTGTTAATTTTATCACAATATTAAAAGACCTTTCATTTTAAAATAAAAAATTCTAGTTTAATTTGAGGTGTTTGTTAAAGGGTGTTAATTTTATCAAAATATTAAAAAAGCCTTGAAGGGATTGTACTTACTTTATAGGGCTTTAGGAACATGTAAATATAGTATGATTGCATTTACTTATTATAATTTAAGTTACAAGAAAAAAATGATTACGTCGATGGGTGGAAAATGTCACCATAACTTTATTGGTGACATTTAAAAGTGATTTCGTCACAAAAACTAAACATCACCAAAGATAACGTAGCCAAAAGTAAAGTGATGGTCAGTGATCATCACCGATTCCAAAGGAAAACAATGACATACCTTTAGTGAGTGTCACGATAACCTCATTAGTGACGGTAAAAAACTGAACGTCGCCAAAGGTAGCGTAGCCAAAAGTAAAGGAGATGTGGAGACGCACTAGGATCGTCACCAATAACCATTACTAGTGATGGTCAATGATCATCACCAATGCCAAAAAGCAATAGTGACATATCTTTAATGACCATCACCATAACCTCATTGGCGATGTGCAATAAAGGACTGTCACCATTTCTACTCATTAAAAAAAGTTGTTACGGTCCTTTAAGCATAGTCATCGAAGTTTCAATAATGGTGACGATAACAAATTAAACATGACCATCAATTTTTGCAATAGTGACGTGCACATAACTAAATTTCACCATTGATTTTTTCAATATTGACAGTCACAAAATTAAGCATCATCGTTATTTTCCGCAATGGTGACGCACACAAAATTAAATGTCACCAATGAATTTTTCAATGGTGAAATGCACAAAAATGAATAAACTAGCTGCTATCCCTAAAGTATGCACCTTAACTGCAAAAGGGAAAAGCTAGGGAACTTGGAAAATAAATGGTTTAAAGATTGATTTTATGTTGATTTCATGTTGATGGATAGATTCTCTTTTCCCTAAGGTTGATTATCAAACAAGATTTTCAATAGGTTTTCAATTGGCAGATTGTGACTTCACATACATGCTAAAAAATGGTTATGACAAATTATTGGGAGTGAAAAATGGTGGGTGGAACAATAGAAAAAACATCACAGACAACAATATTTTGTTTACGAGTGAAATATTGAAGACACACTAATGACTATTTGCAATTAATAAGAAAACTCTGTCATTTGATCTACAAAATAGGCAATACACAGTTCTGCCTTGCTATTTGGTCTACAAGCAATGAAACATTTTAAAGCTATGAAAAATTACATTGCATTCAATATATATTGCTAATGAAATAAATTAAGATTCAAACCATACCACAAGAGCATTGATTAATGATGACAATCTATTTTGATTTCCCCAAGAAAATTTATCAAATACAAAATCAGTGAAGTAGTACTAGTTTTTTTTCTAACAACGACCCCTTTCTTTACATAATCCATCCCTTTTAAAAGATACATTAGCAAAAAAAATTGGATCTCAGATCCACTTCAAAAAGATCAACTTTCTAATTTAAGTCTTAGGTCAAATATACATGGATATGGTATAGGCATGACACATAGACTCGACTTAGATAAATATTTGAAACTTCTAAAACTATTATATTGGAATATGAAACAAAAGTGAGAGTATATCCAAACTATATCACTAATTAAGGTTGACTAACCAAAATCACAAAATGAAACTAGGTTGGTTGCAATAATTCTACAAGGTATCTTGATAACTGTTGAAACTAATGTTGCAAAAGATAAGTGTTTCTGTTGACTATGAATCCACATTATGCTCCTCCTCACACCAAAATCCTAATGTGGTAGTTAGCTGATCAAGCCTGAGATGATGGAAGTCTGCAAGGTGTCATGTAAGACATGAGTTCCAAGCTTTTCCAGAATTCCTATCCTATAACGGTTGGATTGAATCTTTTTCTTTTCTTTTAGATCCTTGACTCTCCAATACCTCTTCTATCTTTCCAATTCCTTGTTCTTATTTGACATTCTTTGAGAAAAAATGCGTAGCATATTATGTTTGACAATCAACCTATTCATCTTATTATTCACCGTGACATTCTTAAAGTGAAATCCCAAGTTCAACATCTCATGACATTCAATCAATGAAATCCCAATGTCAATTATTTAGCAAAACTTTAGTATTTCTGCAGACTTCATAATTTTGTAACGACAAACCCTAAAATTCCTTGTTCCATTGTATAATTGATTTTATAGTGCTTTTTGCTAAAAAATAACTAGTTTCACTGCAAAATTGGCATTCATATCCATTTAAAATCTAACTACTAAGTTAACTTCATGTTTATGAAAAATAACTTGAAACTTCACAAGAAAAGGATAAGGACCCAAATATTTTTAATTACAATATATTTGAAGTAGAAATACTAAAGACATAGCCAACACAAGGAACCCAAGTGGTTCTGGGAGTTTACCATCAAATGGCATTAACTGTAGGATGACATCTACAAATCAAGTTGGGTGACCAACAACGACATGGATAATTTATCTACCTTGTTGCAGCAATGCAATGTAGTTCAAAGCTCCATTAACAAGAGGTGTTGAGACAAAGGAACAAATTCATATGTGTTATTGAAAACTGAAGAATAAATAATGTTGCTTGTTTCTTATTTCATCCTCTGTGAATGCAGAAGAATTTCTTTTAGAAGGTGAAGCATTTAACTAACTTAGTAGTGGAGGTTAAATAAGAAGTTTCTAATAAGGATGTATTTGATTTAATGGTTTGAACAATAGAGTATGGCCATCATCAAATTTTTCTCAACATTGAAATAAATAAAACAACTAGTATACTAGCCATGTGAGAATAGGGTTATTGGATAATAAATAAACAACACGATCCTACTCTTAGGAGAAAGTGGGAAATTAGGAGAAAGATCCACATTTCTATTTTTAGAATTTAGTTCCACAATCACAAGAAGGGATTTAACATTTAAAGGGATAAATTAGGGATTTATCATTCAAAGGGATAAAGGGCATCATTGAAGACTTTAACAGGGTTTGGATTTCTAGCTACCATCAATGTTATTGTTAGATCTCATCTTTGGGATAGTAGTGATATTATTCAAACTTGTTACCCCAAAATTATCATGCTTAAAGGTGTTTTAATATAATTGGTATATGATGGTGTTATCATTTTTCCAACATGCCAAAGAGTGACTTGCTACTCCACACAATCAGGAAAGAAATATCTAAATATCAACCTTTTAGGTCACTTGTTTTTCGAACAAGTTTTCCAAATTAATTCCAAATATAGACCTTTCTTACCAAAGTCAAAAGTAATAGGATTATCAATACCAAAATTCAACAACGGGACATCTACTAATTCAATTAAAGTATGGATGTGTTCAAAGGTTGAAGTCAAATCTGTGGAAAAATAGACATTCATGATCACAGCCTAGAAAGTTCAAATGCCTATATTAATGAAATATGATTGACCAACAAAATAACACAAGTATATGAAAAATACTTAAATAATCAGTCACAATGAATAAGGCATATACTAAAATCAAAATGAAGAAGAAACAAGTTACAAAGATAACTTATCATCATCCTAATCACAATATTTATCCCAATGACTAGTTAATTCGCAGTATCAACATTTCCCTGACTGACATTAACACCCTATTTACCATTGTTCCACCAAGTGTATAGGACATGGGGATGCAAGAGTGGGGAACCCCATCAAGAAAAAATGGATAATTGGGAGTAGGGAAAAAAATCAAGGGGATGTGTGGAATATACCACCAAATTTTAGGGAATGCCATAGGGGATGTTGGGGTCTCCGATAGAGGGGACCCTTCTAGAAATATTACAAAAAATAAATTAAATAAATGAAAACTAAAACATAATCATTTAAATCTTATACATAACAATTCGCCAATAGCATACATCATTATATGCATTTATAGAAATCTATTACCATTGTAGTTCTCATTATATTTAGAAAATCAAAAGAAATAGATTTAAGTCTTAAGATAATTGATCTAAGGATATCTAAAATGACAAATGAGGATCATTGTTGAAGGAAATATCCCACTAGTCTTTACATCCATCTATTGAATAATGAATAAGGACAAACCATGGGAATGCCACTATTTGAATCAAAATCATTTGCATTCTCCAAAATAATCAATTGCACACCAATCGACCCAAGTTGTGCCTCATCAGGTCCCTCCTCATCCTACCCATGAATTAGGTTTACATTCTTTTTTTTTCAATTTTTTTTTTCTCAAGAAGGTAGAATTTGGCCAAAAAGGAGTGGGAGCATCTCATTTTTTTAAGGGAACATGTCCCCCAAAAGGGGAAGTGGGGAAACATCTCCCTTGGAGTTCCCATGCCCCAGGAGTGTGGGGAGCATGTCCATACCCGCAAGAACATGTCCCCATGTAACATTTCTATTTACATTATGATGTATCAAAATTACAATACGACTTGGATTGAAAAAAAATACTTGGACTTGTAATCCAAGAAGTCCCATTGAAGAATATTATGAACAAACAAGGTCGATAAAAATCAACCTTGGTGAGATTGATCCTTCTAGACTCTGACAGTATTATTTAAAAGTTTGACGATCATTTCATCTCATTTTTTAAATTTCTTCAAGGAGGAAGCATCTTGTGGAGGGGTGGCATGTTATGAACCTATTTATGCAATACATAATTATAAAAAATTAGAACCTTTCATTGTCACTGATCTCTTCAACACTATATAAAGAGATCACTATGTTCACTTGTATCAACAATCATTGATATTGATTTACATATATTTTTATCCATTATGGATAAACATGGATTTAGTATTTTTATGATGGTTCCATTCACGAACCATTTGGTTCATAAAACCACTTCACTTAGGGAAATTCGTTGGGTTTAATGTGATTTTGCAATATAATATACATCTAGGATAAGAATCTTTATGAAAGGTGTTTATTCTCTGGAAGTTGGAACCAAAGAATATATGCTTTCCTTCCTTTTGTATATAGGAATGGGAAATAAGGTCACTCCATATTTTTCCTCAAAATGTATGAATATATGATGTATTTACATGTGCATATTATGGAAATATAAGATGCATTTGTTACCCAAAAAAATGTCAACTAAAATATTCACAAGGACAAATGAAATTCCAATAAGGATTATCATACCTCATCAATGCAATTAACATTGCTTTCATCTGTTGTGTAAAGTATTCATTTGACAGAAATACTCCATGCTTGTCAAACTATTATTGTGTAGCAAACTTCGCCCAATTCCGTCGAAGATAGTAATTTATTTTTTCAGCAAAATAAACACCCATAACTACACACACATGGTTTGAAAACAAAATCAGGGTAAACCATAATGTTAATTGAAATGATGATCAATCTTTTACCATATCTTTGCTGGTAGAATAAGGCTTTCAAATTAACCACCAACATATTTTCACACACAAATTTACACAAGAAAAGTGTAAAATAGACCACCACTTCAAATAAAAAAGGAGCAAGGAACAAGAAAAAACACACTAATAATGAACAAAGAGTTGTACTAATTAAAAGAAGAAGAAAAAATAGAAAAGTAATTTAAAACAATATATATCTCTTTAGATAGAAATCAACAAATATGAGTGATTTCAAGTTTCAACAATGAAAGTGATATAAATGGTATCAAAAGGTCGTACAAATGGAGAAGAACGACCCTTAAAACAAAAGTATGAAGAAAAAAATAGGATACTATCTCCTTAGTAGCAAACTAAGCACTACTCAATTTAAGACCATTTAGGTCTGTAGATACATCAAAAAGTCCAGCAACATAGTTGTGCCCATAGATTCGAGTATTACCCACAGACTTGATCAGTACCCATGATGTTATTGCTAAATTCATAGCTCAGAGTGCTCCATGCATATTAACAATATGTATGAGACATCTATTTAGCAAATTTAATTTGAAGGGATGAAACCATAAAATTAAATCAATATCATCACACCAGCTAGAGAGCTTAGAAAGCACCGAGAAAATTGCAATATCTTATGCTATAGATGCACAAACAAAACAATAACAAAAATAATTAGTGCTATGCTATTAATTTAATTTCCCCTCCAATTAAATCAATATAATCACACCAACTAGAGAGCCTAGAAAGCACCAAAAAATTGCAAGATCTTATACTATAGAAGCATAAACAAAACAGTAACCCAAATAATCACTACTATGCTATGAAAGGTCACTAAGTACTCGACCAAAACGAAGATATATAGGAAATCATGAACAAAAATGATATCTTCCTAGAATTGCCTTTTAATTTTAGGAGGCAAAATACAATAAATATCAATGACATAGAACCATGATTAACATAAATAAACATCAAACCTATCAACCCCCGCACCACTACAAGATAAATGATAATGACAGTCAGTTTCCACTATATTCTATTTAAGATATGTTCCTGTAGAGAGTGTTGCAAAAGTAGAACTTAAACTTTACTGCATAGTTTATATATTCTATTTCCCTAGAATTTGTTCTCTTGGAGTAGTCTTTATGTGGTTTTGTAAGGTTGTTGTGGGAGCTGGTCCTCATCTTGCTGAAATGCCATGTGCAATCATCGACCTATCTCCAAACAATTTCTATTCAATGAAGAGGGTTGATAAAAGGGAATGACATACCCATAGGAAAACTAATCCCAAAACACATGTGCAACTCTTCACTCCTAGACCACATGCTTAACAATCTCTAGTTTGCGACAAGCCATAGAACACATCTATTAGATTTGAGTTGTGGAGTTTTTCTTTAACTGCTAATCCAAGCACTTTGGTGATTAAGAATTGAGTAGGTCAACAATGGCCAAGCATACACACAAAATCACAAAAAAATCCAGCACCTTTAGGAATCGCGTCAATGGTTCAAGCACAAAGATTGAACAATGCTTCAAGGCAATTTTATTTTCTAGTCATGTGACTAGAGGAGAGAGTAGTGCATGCCAATCAAGAATTCCAAGACAAAAGAAGTAACTGGGCAAATTAATGGAAGGATATTCCAAGTTTTTCCAGGATGCACATGGATGCTCCAAACTACATAGTTAAGTACTTCATCAAACTACAACAAGAGCTTGGTCTAACAAACTGTTGATGTATATGTAACTTCGGAATGTATTTCACTTGTATTTCTTATATATTGTAACCCAATGTTTATTCTGGGATGTAATTGAGTTATGTCATGCCCCGATGTTCCTATCGGGAAAGTCTATAATGTAAACAAGTCATGTCAAGTCATTGTGGGTAACCCTCCTATTGTCTAAGGGTTAAAGTCCCCGCAGTTCCGGGGCACTAGGGTTATTAGACTCTCCTAGTGAGTTCAGCCCGAGTAAGGTTTTAGTCATGACGGGATTAGTATAAATAGAGATTTGGACTCTCTATTTATCACACAACTCATACACACTCAAGTGTAGCACATAGTTGAGGAAGGAGAAGACATTGGGGCTAGAGAGAAAGAAGGTTACTGCTGTCGGGAGATCACTTACTATTTTGGGTTCTACTTTTGGTGTTGATTCTATCTCTGAGGAAGTTGTAGGGTTTTCACCATTTATGGTTTCCCCAAGGATAAACACTATGTTCATTGTCTCTTGTGTTTGATTGTTATGCTTGTTATTCTCTCAGTTAAAGATCCTAATATAATGCTAGCTTAATGATGAAATTCTAACATGGAATCAGAGCTAACTTGAGAAGAAGACACTGTGTAGCTGCAGGAACTAGGGCTTCCTAGTTTGTGGACCTTCCTCCATAGATTTTCAGCAAAAGTAAGGTGGAATAACTCTCCTCCTTAGGGCACATCTTTCTGTCAAATCTGAATCCAATTCTAAGGTTTTTCAGTTTTGGACTTGACACTACTGCCAAAAATTAGGGCTTTTCACAGAAGAGGAATTTTTCCGTGATCCCAGGCTTGGATTGATCTCCTCCCCAAAATCGAAGTTAGGTATCAAATTCAAAGCATTTTGTTGGATAGAACTCTGGAAAAGCAAAACCCTAATTTGCTACTGAACCAGCATTGCAGGATTTCAGCTCCAAATCTAAATCTGACATCTTGACCTGGTAAGATCTAAATATTTTATTTCCATTTGAGGTTCTCAATTTAAGATGTCTCATCATACCAAGCTTGATGAAAAGATTGAGGGAGGTGATAACTTCCGAGCCTGGAAGTATAGGATCTCCCTGGTCCTGGAAGAAAATGAGTTGGACTCCTACATCAATGAGGAGGTTCCAGTTCCAGAGGGAGATGAGGCTAAGGCCTTGCATAAGAAGAAGTTGGTTATGGCAAAGAGAATCATTGTTGATTCTATCAAGGATCACCTCATATCATAGGTGTCCTCCCTCAAGACACCTAAATCTATGTTTGATGCCCTAACCAAATTGTTTAAAGGGAAGAACATAAACAAGAAGATGGCTATGAGAAACCAATTGAAGAATGTAAAGATCTAGAATGTTGAGACTATTCAGTCTTACTTTAAAAGGGTATATCAGATCAAGGAGCAGCTGGAAGCAGTAGATGAAGAAGTGGAAAATGCAGAGATTATGATGACCACCTTGAATGGTCTCCCTAGATCATGGGACTCTTTCATTTAATAAATCTGTGCCAGAAAGAAGTTAGTCAAGTTCAACAGACTATGGGAAGAATGCTCTCAAGAAGAAGCTCGGGTAGCAGCTCAAGAAGAGAAGATGGGAAGTGAAGATCAAGCTCTCACAGTTCACTCCAAGAAAACCAAAAGGAGCCATCATCACTCCAAAGGTAAGATCTCACACTCTTGAAAAGATTTGACTACTATTAGATGTTACACATGTGATGAGAAAGGCCACATATCCAAATTATTCCCTAACAGAAGAAACCTAAAGGAGAAGGGAAAAAAGAGAAGACATCATGCTCATGCTGTAGAGGATGATGAACCTTCTACAAAGAGAATCAGACAAGAAAGTGATGATTCTTCAAGTGAGGAAAAATATGTACTGATATCCTCTCTCACGAGAACTGTTTCACATGGAAGCAATGATTGGATCATAGAAAGTGGTGCTTCCAAGCACATGATGGGATTCAAAGAATCATTTGTGAAGCTATCTGAAAATGAGTCATCTCACAAGGTGAAACTTGGGGATGACTACCAGTATCCAATAAAAGGTATTGGTGAATCCTCCTATAAATTAGACTCTGGAAAGTATTTAAAGATGAAGAATGTATTATTTGTTTTAGGACTAAAGAAGAACCTCCTCTCCATATTTGCATTGGAGGCAAAAGGAATGAGGGTTGCTTTTGTAGATGGCCAAGTTCTTATGTGGCCAAAGGGAAAGAGTTTTGATGATGCAATAGTGATTGGAGAACAAGAAGGAGTTCTATACAAGTTGAAGGGCCAACCAAATCAAGCTTTGGTTCATGACACAGTAGAACCAAATGAACTTTTGCATAGAAGGCTTGCACATGTGCATTATAGAGCACTACCACTTGCAAGCAAAGTTGTTGAAGGTCTTCCATAAATTCAAGAAAAACATGAAGGGGTCTACAAAGGATGTGCGAAAGGAAAGACCACAAAGAAGACATTTCCAAGTAGCGAGAGCAAAGCAAAAGGAGTCTTGGAAATGACCCACTCCGATGTATGCGGACCAATGTCATCAAGCTCACTAAGCGGGTATGTGTACTATGTTTCTTTTATTGATGAATTTTCTAGGAATACACGGATGTACTTCATGAAGAATAAAGATGAAGTGTTCAGCAACTTCAAGGAATTCAAAGCCTTGATCGAGAACCACACTGAAAAGAATATCAAGACATTTCAATCAGACAATGGTGGAGAATTCACTTTGAATGAGTTCAAAGAACTATGTAAAGACTCAGGGATTAAGAGGGAGTTGTCCACCCCTTATAATCCACAACAGAATGGAATTGCAGAAAGGAAGAATAGAACCATCATGGAAGCTGCAAGAGCTATGCTCCATGATCAAGATCTTCCTGTGCATCTTTGGGCAGAAGCAGCCAGAACAACAGTGTATGTATAGAACCGTACTCCACACAGAGTACTCAAGAACAAGACTCCTGAAGATGTCTTCTCCGACAAGATGCCAGAAGTTAGCCATCTCAGACTACTCGGCTGTCCTATGTACATACACATTCCAAAAGATAAGAGAACAAAATTAGATCCTTCAGGAAAGAAGGGTATATTTGTGGGATACTTTGAAAGCTCGAAGGCTTACAGAATATACTTCCCAAGGTTCAAGAAGATTGACATCAGCAAGGATGTAACATTTGACGAAGATTCAGCCTACATCAAATCCAGAAAGAAACCTACTGAAGAACCTGAAGAAGCAGAAGCTCCTAGAATTCATGATACAATCATGAATGAGGAAACTCAAGAAGAAGATTGAGAATTTGAAGAAGCACAAAGGCCTGTAGATCCACCACAGGAGAACAATCCTCACAAGAGGAAATCTGCTTGGGTATGAGAGATTATCCAAGGTACGGAAAGATATGGGGTTCCAGAAGAGAATCTTAGAGAAATAAAGAGGACCAGATCCTGTTCCAGTTATGTAGCTTTACTATGTGATTTTATTGATAAAGAACCTTCCAAATATGAAGAAGCGG
The DNA here is from genome assembly GCA_001517045.1 of Pseudotsuga menziesii. Classification (NCBI taxonomy): domain Eukaryota; kingdom Viridiplantae; phylum Streptophyta; class Pinopsida; order Pinales; family Pinaceae; genus Pseudotsuga; species Pseudotsuga menziesii. Next base: position 51,387 of record LPNX011136338.1, on the reverse strand, counting down.
CAGAACAGAAAGAATGGAAGGATGTGATGATCGAAGAGTATCAATTGATCATGAAAAATGATGTTTGGGATGTTGTCCCAAGACCAGAAGGGAAGTTAGTTGTAACTTCCAAATGGATCTACAAGATCAAGCATGCTGCAGATGGTAGCATAGAGAAATATAAGGCAAGATTTGTTGCTCGTGGTTTCTCATAGAAAGAAGGAATAGACTATGAAGAAACCTTTGCACCTGTAGCCAGATACACTTCCATCAGATCAGTACTTGCTCTGGCTGTAGTGATGAAATGGAAGATACACCAAATGGATGTCAAGACTGCTTTCTTGAATGGTGTAGTAGAAGAGGAAGTGTATGTGGAGAATCCACTCAGTTTTGAGACTCATGACAGGGAGTCTCAGGTGTGTAGATTGAAGAAAGCCCTATACGGTTTAAAACAGGCACCCATGACATGGTACAACAGAATTCATAGCTATCTATCTAGTTTGGGCTTTACCAAGAGTAAAGCAGATTCCAACCTTTACTACAAGGTTAAAGATAGCAACCCAGTGATGCTTCTACTATATGTAGATGATCTGCTTGTGATAGGTATGGATGGGTTGATTGCTAATACGAAGAGAAATATTGCTGCCGAGTTCGAAATGAAGGACTTGGGTATGATGCATTATTTTCTAGGTATGGAGGTGTGGCAAACTATAAATGGAATCTTCCTTGGACAAGGGAAGTATGCAGTAGAGATCATGAAGAGATTTGGGATGATGGACTGCAAGGCATTAACCACACCTATGGCATCAAACCTGAAGCTATTGAGTGATGCTTCATAAAAAATAGTTGATGCCACGATGTATCATCAGATGATTAGGTCCTTGATGTACCTAATGAACACGAGAATAGTATTTGCTTTGCTGTGAACACCTTGAGCCAATACTTGATAGATCCGATACATGTTCACTTGACTGCTGCAAAGCATATTCTAAGGTACTTGAAAGGTATGATTGATTATGGGATCAAGTATAAGACTGATCAAAGGATTAACCTGAAGGGTTATGTTGATTCAAATTGGGCAGGCAGTGCCATTGATAGGAAGAGCACTTCAGGGTGTTGCTTCAGTATGGGATCAGGACTGATCTCGTGGTTTAGCAGGAAGCAATCCTGTGTGGCACTGAGTACAGCTAAAGCATAGTATGTTGTAGCCTATTCAGCTAGTTGTGAGGTAGTATGGCTAAGGAAGCTATTGTCTGATTTATTTGATCTCCAGTTAGATGCTACTTGTATATACTGTGAAAACCATAGTTGTGTAAAGTTGTCAGAGAATCTAGTATTCCATGACAAGTCGAAGCATATAGAGATCAAGTATCACTATATCAAGGATATTGTGCAGAGAGGAGCAGTGAAGCTCCAGTATGTTGCGATGGATGAACAGATAGCTGTTATGTTGACTAAGCCATTAGCTAGGGTGAAGTTTGAGTACTTTAGGGAGAAGCTTGGTGTTCTCCAGATCGAGATTCCTCCCAAGAGGAAGTGATGTGTCTGTGCTAAGCCCTTCTAACATGGTGAGAGGATTGGTTCCTTCCATGGTTAGATATAAGTGTTGTGCCCTTCCGACATGGTGAGAGGATTGGTTCCTTCCATTGTAAGGTGTATGTGATGATCCCACATCCAGCATGAAAAAGGGCTGGCTCTATGAAGACACATCTAGTATGAAAAAGGACTAGCTCTATGTAGATCCCACATCCAGCATGAAAAAGGGCTGGCTTTTTGAAGACACATCTAGTATGAAAAAGGACTAGCTCTGTGTAGGTCCCACATCTGGTATGAAAAAGGACCAGCTCTGTGATGCCACATCTAGTATGAAAAAGGAATAGCTCTGTGAAGACTCATCTAGTATGAAAAAGGACTAGCTTTGAGTAGGTCCCACATCTGGTATGAAAAAGGACCAGCTCTGTGATGCCACATCTAGTATGAAAAAGGACTAGCTCTATGAAGACTCATATAGTATGAAAAAGGACTATCTCTGAGTAGGTTCCACATCTGATATGAAAAAGGACCAGCTCTATGATGCCACATCTAGTATGAAAAATGACTAGCTCTGTGATGCCACATCTAGTATGAAAAAGGACTAGCTCTGTGATGATACATCTAGTATGAAAAGGACCGACTCTGTATAGGTTACTATGACGAGAAGAATCAAGAGATAGCACCCATGATGATGACCCAGTGATGATCCAGATCGAGTGATGATGATCCAGATCCAGTGATGATGATCCAGCAGTGATGATCCAAATCAAGTGATGATCCAAATCTAGTGATGATGTCCAATGATGATCCAGATCGAGTGATGATCCAAATATGATAATGAAGATGACTTGAAGATGACAAGGACTCGATGATGATCCAAAAGATACAGAGAAGAAGACTTGTGCTAAAAATTGTGTCAAAAGAATACCTTCCTAGTTAAGAGGGAGTGTTGATGTATATGTAACTTCGGAATGTATTTCACTTGTATTTCTTATATATTGTAACTCAATGTTTATTTCGGGATGTACTTGAGTTATGTCATGCCTCGATGTTCCTATTGGGAAAGTATATAATGTAAACAAGTCATGTCAAGTCATTGTGGGTATGTTGGGACATGCACCCTAACGGTCCTTAAGATGAGTAACTCCACGAGTTTGGACTCAAAATAGTCTTAGGGGTGTCGGGGTTGAGTCAAGTATTCTATTGTAATAAACCCATGGTTTATGTCCAGGGTTTAGGGTTGGGGTGCCCATGGTTTGGATCCATGGTTTGTAAACAGTGCGCTGTATAAATAGGCACTTGTGTAAAGAAAAGAGGTTAGGTTTTTGGATGTAAAGAGAAATAAGGCGAAGCTAAGGTTGTTTTGTAAGGAAAGGTTAAGTCCCAGCTGTGTGCGTGGATGACCTCTGCAGCTGTGTGCGCAGAGGGTTTTTGTAAGAGGTTAAGAAGATTTGCAGCTGTGTGCGCAGAGGCCTGCTGCTGTGTGCGCGGATTTTAAGGACCGAAGGGATATGCAGCTGAGTGCACAGATCAGAACTGTGGTTTTGTAGCAAGTTGAATAGAACACAGTTCTATGGACGTAGCCCCTACACTGGGGGTGAACCACGTTATATCCGGTGTTGTGGTTCTTGTGTTGTTATGTTTTTGTTTATCTTTCATGCATTAATAACTAGATATATCTGATAATCAAGATCACTGCTGTTAATAAGCTTCGCTGTAATTCCCAATAAGGGTTAAGCAAGTCACTGTTGTTATCTAACTGCGAAGATATTATATGTGAATATGTTTGAGGACTGTGTTAAGTGATTGTAAATTAATAAAAGGCTTAAGGTACAGTAATTCCCCTCTTCTGTCTGCAGAAACCTGATTCTGCGGCACCCCATAGCTGTTTCAGGTGAGACTGCAACCTGCACGCAGGTTGTTGCCGAAAGGGCCAACACTGTGGGTCTTTTGTTGGTGTGACACAAAAGGTTTAAACCCGGGTCTGCCCTATTTCCCAACAAAGTGGTTCCGTTGCCGGGAGAACTCAGTATCTCCGCAAGAGGGGTTTACGTCGTACCTCAAGGGCTATGATCTGGAGGCCCTCTGTGAAGGAAATCAGTGATTGGCTTGACAAGACTTATTTGAAATTCGCTGAGCAAGAGAACAAAAATCCGCGTCGAAGCGCAAGATACTTTTTACAAAGGTATGTTTTTTGTGATGTTTATGAAATTTTCTTTGGTAGTGTCCACATAGAGTTGTACCAGTGGTTATCCAGGTTAGCCGAAAGAAGGACGAACTTTTGCAAAGGATAGCTTCCTGCTTGGACCCCCGCAAGAGTTAATTTGGTGAAAAGCATGAACAACGAGATATCTCGCGCTGTTGATTTCTAGACCACGCAGACCCTTGAGGTATTTGTCACAGAGTTCGCCATCGACACGAGCACTTCTTTTAGCGAAGCTGAGCGACAGTTCTTCCAAGGACCGAGGGGTAAGCTTTTAAATTTTTTGAGTTTGAGAATTAAGATGTTATTGGTTGAAAAAGCAATATTGCTATTTGAGTTAGACTATTAGATTTGGTGTTACTAACATATGTTTGCAAGTGACGATTCCCTCGTCGAGCAAAGTGGTTTGCTGCGAAGTGGAAAGAGATACAAGCGAGATTTTGAGTCCTATTCCTTCGGCCAGGATACCACAAACCCCCCTATCAACCCCGAAGAGTCAGACCCTGAAGCGAACCCCTCTGCTACAAACCCCCCAGTAACTCCGCAGCGCCGCCCTGTCACCCCTGGAATTCTGTCGCAGTCTGAAAGTCACTCTAGACCAAGTGCTTCTGTCGCAGGACAGTCTACCCCAATAAATCCCCCACCCTCAACCTCCGGCCCCCCTCCCATACCGCCCCGATATACCATGGCTCACCTAACTGAAGACATTAAGCTCCCTGTGTTCAGAGGGACTAGATCAGAGGATCCAGAACAGTTCTGGTTTTTATGTGAAGCGGTATGGAATGCGAAGCAGATTACAGATCCAGATGTGAAATGTGCGCAACTCATCACTTCTTTTCGGGACCGGGCTTTGACCTGGTTCATGAAATTCTCCAGTACTCAGCATCCTGCCTTAGCAGATATTACGGTTGCAATTATCAAGGATTTTAAAAAGCCCAAATCAGAATCGCAGTGCATCACTGAGTTAAAAGAGATCCAGCAACGGTGCGGCGAATCGGTGTGGGACTTCGACCAAAGGTTCAAAGTCCTACTAGACCAAGTCAGTTTCACTATTAGCCCTGCGCAGCACAAGGAATGGTTTATCACAGCATTGTTACCACATATAAGAACTCCACTCATACAACAAAAGATCGCTGACCAGCAAGAAGCTCTGGAAGTCGCAATGAAGCTTGAGACCGCCCCTGTCGAAGATAATTCTGGTATAGTTCAAATCCAAGCGCAGTTGGCTGCGATGGCTCTCGAGCTTCGCGATATGAAGAAGGGAAAAACTGGTCGCGAAGAGGTTGGTGTACGCAATGTCAGAATGAAGGTCACGACAAGGACCGGTGCCCTCTAATAAGAAATTACCTGAATACTGGTGCGCCAAACCCATTTCCACCACAAGTTCGATATTGTGAACTCTGCAGAACAAACGGTCAGCATCAACCTGAAGACTGCTACCTCCTACAAAGGTATGGGAAAGGACTTAAGAACCCTTACTGTAATTTCTGTAAGTCTGTGGGGCATAATGAAGATGAGTGTCGCACCTATGACGCTTATTGGGTCCGCAATGATGGCCCGGGTAAAGATGGCTACGGGTACCGCGGTGGTGCCTCCGGAAGTGGCACTGGGTGCGGCACATGCCAGTTGGTGTGCTACAACTGTAACCAGGTTGGGCACTTCGCTAGGCATTGTCGGAACCCTACTACGACCTGTCGGTATTGCCGTGCAGTAGATCATGTGATTGAGCAGTGTCCCCAACTGATAGCCAAGATCCAGGCATGAAATAGTACACCTCCCCAGAATGTCCAGCTGATTTTCGTCGAAACCAGACCAACCATAGCCATCAACGTTGTTACCTGAAGTGGAATTACGACGCACATACATAAGATGATGAAACGACATGATGAGGGCTGGGTTCGTAAGGCCCCTGAGAAGATCCCAGCATTTGATGTTGTACGAGAAAAAGAGACATTTATGGAAGCCAAGAAACATTTTGATGGCCCTAGCACATCAGTTGCGCCTGCACACCTGTCTCAAATGCCACCGCAGTCCCACAAATCTCCGCTAGACGATGTAAGTGCACTACCCTCCTTTTTGCAGAGTTGTCTTAAGCTCTTAAGAAATCAGGATGCTCTGAACGAGCTGCAGCAGGTCATTGCTTCCTACACACCTCAACAAACCCCTGGTCGAGACAAACCTGTTCATAGAGTCTGACGAACTGGTAGGGAAATGCGATTGAATGTTCAGATAGGAGAATATGACATGACTGATGATATTCTAGATTTGGGGTCAGAAGTCAATATCCTAACTAAGCAAACTTGGGAGCAGATGGGAAAACCTGCTCTTGCTTGGTCCCCCACACAGTTGAGGTTAGCCAACCAATAGAGGATTGTGCCCCTAGGACGACTCTCTAATGTCCCAGTATATCTTGATGGAGTCTGTGCTGTAGCAGACTTCGAGGTCATTGAGCTTACTGATGATAGTAATCCTTACCCCACCTTGTTGGGGATCAGATGGGCTATGGACAATGCTGCAGTCATTAACTTTAAGGAGAGACGGATGACCTTCGAAGGGAATGAATTAAGAGTTATCGTACCCTTGGACCTGTCACAAGGAGAAAGGTATACAGAACCACTACAAGCTGCCGATCAGGACGCCCTGGAGCACATCTATAATATCACCGCGAAGGAAGAAGATGATGAGGGTTCCCCGGCCGAAGGTTGGGAATCTAGTAGCTCTGTTCTGACGAACTTTGAGGATGACTTAGAAGATTGGCAGAACCGAATGTATACGCTCAAGGGACATAGATGTGCCCCGATTACCAAATCTCTCAGGTGGCTCGGTGCACAGCCAAACACGCTACCAGTCTTTGATGGTTCGACCGACCCCGATCAGTTTATTGTACAATTCTCAAGCTAGATCCCTAAGTCATAGAAAATGGAGGCTCTGGAGTCAGCATTCAGAGCTACAGCAGCCAAATGGTGGACCAGCCATAAGCAGTATATCCCTAGTTGGGAAGTGTGTCAGAGGTTCCTCCGCCTGCGATTTGCGGATCAGCTCCAGGAATCGCGAAGCACGTTTGATGGAAAGCGTAGCCCCCAGGAACACTTAGCGCAGTGCTGTGATGCATGGAAACATGTACCGCAGGAAGAATGGGTACATCGTTTTGTGCATACTTTGGCACTGACAGCAAAAAATTGGTACGCGGATGCTGAGCTTCGCCAGGATATTGTAAGTTGGGATTGTCTTGTTGATAGTTTTGTCCGCACTTTTTCTACTAATGAAGTATGTCCAGCTTTAGATGCAGCTATCAAGCTGATCCATACTAAGGTATTTGATGGTCAAGAAGTCAGAGAATATCAACCTGATTGGAAAACACAAGAAGCTCACGTTGTAGAATGTTATAACATCGCCATTGACGAGGATGATGATCCGCGCAATATTAATATCCCTGAATCTGAAGGCCACTGCGATGTCCGAGGACCAGCAATCGAAGTCTCTGAAGTAACTCAACCCCTGAAGACGCGGAAAGTCAACATTGGATTAGAAGAGCAGCCCAAGTATGCCACCATTGGGGACTATTGGGACGAAGAGATGGTAAGCAAAGTCACCCAACTTCTCCATGAATATCAGGACCTATTTCCGATGAAGTTCTCAGAGATGAAAGGAATCCTCGGTGATATTGATGTTATCAAGATTCCTTTAAAACATGATGCAAATCCTGTAAAACAACGCCCTTATAAGTTAAACCCTAAATACAAGGAAAAAGTTCGGATAGAGCTGGATAAGATGCTCGCTACAGGAATTATTGAGCCTGTCGAAGAATCCGAGTGGGTCAGTCCAATGGTGGTGCAGGAGAAGAAGACTAAGGGTGAAATTTGTATCTATGTGGATCTGAGAAAACTGAATGATGCTTGTCTACATGACCCATTCCCCCCCCCTTTACAGATGAAGTGTTAGACAATGTTGGAGGACAAGAAGTGTACTCTTTCACTGATGGATTTTCAAGATACCACCAAATTAGAATTGCTCCAGAGGATCAACATAAGACCACCTTTGCCACAGAAATGGGGTCCTTCCAGTACACTGTAATGCCCTTTGGTTTAAAGAATGCCCCTGCCATGTTTTCATGAGTAGTTATCTCTGCATTCAAGGATTTTATCCATAAATTTCTAGAAGTGTATTTTGATGATTGGACCATCTTTGGACTTGTCAAAGACCATATCAATAGTCTCAGATTGATGTTAGACAAGTGCAGACAGCACCAAATTTCTCTGAACCTGAAAAAATTGCATATTTTGTGCACCATTTGGAATTCTGCTGGGCCATATTGTGTGTAAACAAGGATTGATGATGGACCCTGCGAAGATAGCTATTATTGTTAACTTGCCACCTCCGAAGTCCGTTAAACATCTTTGCACTACGCTGGGCCATACAGGATATTACAGGAACTTCATCAAAGATTATGCCCAGATCACTGCTCCGATGGAGAGACAGTTGAAAAAAGACATCAAATTTGAGTGGACACCTGAGTGCCAAGCCAGCTTGGATATTTTGAAAGAAAAGATGGTTACTGCTCCTATCCTAGTCTTCCCTGACTGGAATAAGGAGTTTCATGTGCATGTAGATGCATCCTCTATTGCTCTAGGTACTGTGTTGACACAGTCAGGTGCAGGTAATATTGATCATCCTATTTCTTTTACAAGCAGAAAATTGTCCACAGTAGAGAAAAATTACACTACGATAGAACGCGAAGGTCTTTCCATGGTATATGCACTACAAAAGTTTCGACATTATCTGCTAGGATCTCATTTTAATATGTTTACTGACCATTCTGCTTTGAAGTAATTGGTTAACAAGCCTGTGTTAGGTGGAAGAATATGCAGGTGGCTGATCCTATTTCAAGAACATGATTTTGAGATCATTGTTAAGCCTGGAAGACTTAACCTAGGACCTGACCACTTGTCAAGGCTCGAGTCTAGCGAAGAACCTACCAGCGTGGACGAAAGTCTTCCTGATGCCCAACTATTTGCTATCCAGATGGTTGACGAATATTTCTAGGATATTGTTCAGTACCTGTCTATAGGCTTTCCACCCCCCAAGATGACCACACAACAGAAGAAGCAGTTGGTGGTTAGAGCAGCAGACTTCACCTTAATAGCAGGATAGCTGTACAAAATGGGACCATATGAGATACTGCGCAGATGTGTTTTGGAGCACGAAAAACCTCTAATATTGGCTGAAGCACACTTAGGCACAGCAGGCAGCCATTATGCAGGAAAAGCTACAGCACAGAAGATTCTGACAGCCGGCTTATGGTGGCCCACACTTCACAAAGACACATGAGAATACTGCCATAGCTGCGACATCTGTCAGAGGATAGGTAAACCATCCAGGAGGGATGAAATGCCCCTAGTCCCGCAGATAACATTACAAGTCTTTGACAAATGGGCTATTTATTTTGTTGGCCCTATCAACCCTCCTGTGAAGAAGTCTGGAGCTAGATACATCATTACAGCAACTGATTATCTTACCCGTTGGGCCGAAGCTCAACCAGTCAAGACTTGTAGCGCTGCTACTGCTGCGAAGTTCATCTTCGACAACATTTTGTCCAGATTCGGGTGTCCTAGAGTTCTTATGAGTGATCAAGGGTCACATTTCCTGAACAGGACTATTGAAGTATTGACTAAAGAGTTTCAGGTTTATCATCAGAGGAGTACCGCATATCATCCACAGGAAAATGGGACTGTCGAAGCCTTTAACAAAATCCTTGAGCATGCTTTGACAAAGGTTTGTAATGCTAACAGAAGTGATTGGGATCTTCGCATTCCAGCAGTACTTTGGGCTTATCGAACTACTTGTAAGAAATTTATAGGCCATACTCCTTTTTGGTTGGTGTATGGGAAAGAAGCAGTCATGCCCATGGAGTACATTGTGCCTAGCCTCCGAATATCCGCTTTCACTGAGATGGATGACCCAGCCGTTCTAACAGAAAGACTGATGAAGATACTAGCACTCGAAGAGGATATATTTATTGCAGGATTTCAGCAGCAGGTCCAGAAGGCTCAATAAAAAGCGTGGCATGATCAACATATCAAGAGGAAACAGTTCCAGCAGGGTGACCTTGTGCTGTTGTATGACAGTAAATTTATGAAGTACCCAGGGAAGTTTAAGACACATTGGAAGGGACCATATATAGTGCAAAAAGTTACTGACGGGGGTGCAGTTCAGTTAACTAAGTTGAATGGAGAACTTTTATGCTCCATGGTAAATGGGAGTCATTTAAAAAAGTACAGGGACAGACCAGAACATCAGGATCTCAGGTAGCCACTCAGAGGATAAAACAGTTGAGATAGAGTACCAGGAAGCTGTTTTTAGCATTATGGGGTGTAGAAGTCTGGCTAGTCTGCAGGAGAAAGTATGTGTCTACTTGGAGATCAGCGGTTGATTAGGGGTTGCAGGTTCATGCTGTGTCGAAGTTATAGGTAGTTGTTATGTCGAAGCTCCAAGGTGAGTCATAGCCTCAAATGTGACAGATGGGACAAAATGGATTTGGCGGCGTCGGCACAAGCGGTGCTCTCAATACTCGCAATAATGAGATTTTGGGAAAATCCGGAGCTATGTGTGACAAGATTTCTGGCATTTGGCGACATTATTACACCATGATGACAGGTTTGGTAGCAGGATTCTATAAGAAAGCAACATCGGCCTATGAGTCCTTCGCCAAAGTACCTCTGGGAGTCTGTTCAGCTAGAGCCATGTCAAACAATTGTGCAGTTCAACAGTTAGTACGAGAGTTCAGAGAAAGGGGTCTACAGAACATTCTCAGTAATTCACCCAGACAGTCGTATTCAACTTAAGTACAAAGGCAGGGTGGGGTTTGCTCTAAACTAGGCGAAGGCGGGGTGGCGTCTACTCTAACGTGGAGCGATGAAAGCCACAAGGCCTTCTAAAAATACTCTGGGGAATCCCGTCATGAATCCTCCTGGTTGAACAGAGCCATGGCAGCTGTGTGTCTCATGCAGCGTGACATGCAATTCCAAGGGACCCCAGGCTGTGGATGATGAAGGGCCGGAAACCAAGATGGAGGATGGGGTTGCAGATGGATCCCGAAGGCCTTCATCAGCAAAACTTCTGCAAAGGACAGAAGTAGGCAACCGACAGCAGCACGGCGAGCCTCAGCAAGCAGTGCACTATGCTTCGTCAGCAGAATTTTGCCACCAAAAGAAACTAAAGAGTGTCCCGGGATGGGCCACTGGTGAGTCTTAGGGGCCTGTTGGGACGCTCACCCTAACGGTCCTTAAGATGAGTAACTCCGCGAGTTTGGACTCAAAATAGTCTTAGGGGTGTCGGGGTTGAGTCAAGTCTTCTATTGTAATAAACCCATGGTTTATGTCCAGGGTTTAGGGTTGGGGTGCCCATGGTTTGGATCCATGGTTTGTAAACAGTGCGCTGTATAAATAGGCACTTGTGTAAAGAAAAGAGGTTAGGTTTTTGGATGTAAAGAGAAATAAGGTGAAGCTAAGGTTGTTTTGTAAGGAAAGGTTAAGTCCCAGCTGTGTGCGTGGACGACCTCTGCAGCTGTGTGCACAGAGGGTTTTTGTAAGAGGTTAAGAAGATTTGCAGCTGTGTGCGTAGAGGCCTGTTGCTGTGTGCGTGGCTTTTAAGGACCGAAGGGATCTGCAGCTGAGTGCGCAGATTAGAACTGTGGTTTTGTAGCAAGTTGAATAAAACACAGTTCTGTGGATGTAGCCCCTACACTGGGGGTGAACCACGTTATATCTGGTGTTGTGGTTCTTGTGTTGTTATGTTTCTGTTTATCTTTCATGCATTAATAACTAGATATATCTGATAATCAAGATCACTGCTGTTAATAAGCTTCGCTGTGATTCCCAGTAAGGGTTAAGCAAGTCACTGTTGTTATCTAACTGCAAAGATATTATATGTGAATGTGTTTGAGGACTGTGTTAAATGATTGTAAATTAATAAAGGCTTAAGGTACAGTAACTCCCCTCTTATGTCTGCATAAACCTGATTCTGTGGCACCCCATAGCTGTTTCGGGTGAGACTGAAACCTGCACGTAGGTTGTTGCCGAAAGGGCCAACACTGTGGGTCTTTTGTTGGTGCGACACAAAAGGTTTAAACCCGGGTCTTCCCTATTTCCCAACAGGGTAACCCTCCTATTGTCTAAGGGTTAAAGTCCCCGTAGTTCTGGGGAACTAGGGTTATTAGACTCTCCTAGTGAGGTCGGCCCTAGTAAGGTTTTATTCATGATGGGATTAGTATAAATAGAGAGTTGGACTCTCTATTTATCACACAACTCATACACACTCAAGTGCAGCACATAGTTGAGGAAGGAGAAGACACTGAGGCTAGAGAGAAAGAAGGTTATTGCTGTCGAGAGATCACTTACTGTTTTGGGTTTTACTTTTGGTGCTGATTCTATCTCTGAGGAAGTTGTGGGTTTTCACCATTTATGGTTTCCCCGAGGATAAACACTGTGTTCATTGTCTCTTGTGTTTGATTGTTTTGCTTGTTATTCTCTCAGTTAAAGATCCTAATATAATGCTAGCTTAATGATGAAATTCTAACACAAACAAGGCACTACGCAAAACTTGATTGTTGGAAAATAAATCAATCAAGCGGTGAATTCAAGATTTGGTAGGCAAGGGCCACATTCAACCTATCTCGTCACCTTGTGGATCAACCATTGTTTTGGTTTCAAAGAAGGATGGAACATAAATAATGTGTGGACAATTAGCTTTTGAATAAAACCACCATTGAGAACCGATATCCATTTTTGTTCACTAATGACCTCACAAGTCAAGCTCAAAGAGCCAAACATTTTAACAAGTTTGATGTAAAGTATGGTACCACTAGATCCCATCAAACCATAAGCTATGTGGAAAAAAACCTTTAAGAACACCAAGGATTGTTTGAATGGTTGATCATGCATTTTGGTCTTACTAATGCCCCTGCAAAATTCATGAGGATGATGAACAAGTACTTGTTGACTCATTCAGTCATTTGTGATACTAGTTTTAGTAAAACCCGGGAGAACCACTTGGAGCAAGTATTCTCAACATTAAACAAAGGGAATCTACTTCTGAATATGCAAAGGTGTACATTCAAACATACAAAACTCATGGTATCGTGAATTCCATATGAACCAAGATGGACACAAAATTAATACAACAAATATTTTAGCCATTATCAATCGACCATCATCAAAGAACATCCATGACATGTCAAGCTTTATGGGAATGACCAATTATTATAGTAAATTCATTGCAGAAATTGCTTCCATGTATTGCAGTTCTTTGGCAAAAAACCTCTGGCTGCATTCCAACATGATGCTAGATAAAGAGGCCACAGAGACTAGTTTAAAATGCAGAAATATATACTGAAACAAATTAAAATATTGAAAATATAGTTCTGCCCTACCTTAGCGTGCAATCCTAAAGTAAAAACATATGGATACTAGCTCTAAACACCTATAGTAGCCACATATCACTGAAAAACATATATTTATAACAAACCTGCTGCTAACAATCCAATAACAAGAATAGTTTGACACATTTGCTAAAAAACAACCCAATATACCACAGATGTACTGAAAAATAGCCCAATAAACCATATATCTACTCTCAAACAGCTGAAAAGCACACAAATCATGACACATCTACTCTAACAGTTGAAAAACAATCAAATTTGCTCTCAAACAGCTGAAAAACAATCAAATCTGCTAAAACTTAGCACCAAAACAACTAGTTTCTCCTTGGATATGCTAAAAAAAACAGTAGCTAAAACTTACAAATATGTAATTTTGGGAAACCATTCAGGTAAGAACAGATCCAATCTGCTCCCAAATCATCTAACGTGTCAATCGATTAAAAAAAATTCACTGATATACATTCAGAATTTTATCTAACTACTGGTCTATACATTCCAATTTTGGCTTGGAAGCTATAATTTCAGTTTTGTACAATTCAATTTCTAAATAAAAATCACCATGTAACATCCATATTGTTCCATATAATCATATGACTACATAATCATACGGATTTGATTTTATGGCTACTCCATACAAAATCATACAGCTTCATAGGCTGTACAACGACTGATTGAAATCATTGTACAATGGCTAAGACAGATTGTACAGTTACTGTACTATTGTACCACTGAATCCATCTGATTGCTTTTTTTCTTGGAAACTCAATCTATATGGTTCCATAAAAAAAACTGACTTTGCTTCAAAATTAAAAAATGAAATAATACCTAGTTTCGGCAAAACCATTTTGGCTCTTTGATGTGCTACACTAGCAATCCCTCGAAGACTATTTGGCTCTAGCGAAGCTCTAATAACATATACACAGAAATCAAGAATATAAAGAAACCAGGATTAATATGGAAGAGATATATGTATTGTAATGCATGAATGAGGAAGCAAAAGCTTTTTGATAAAGGGTTCCAATTGAGTTGAGTCAATCCACTTTATGAGTGTAGAATGAACCAAGAAACACAATAAAGTGAAATAGGGCATAAAAGAATAAAATAGAAATACGGGATAAAAGCATAAAATAACTTTATTAATGCCAATATCTAATAGCTAATTGACCATTATAATCTTAGATTTACTTTAACACTCCAAATCCATAGCCAGAAAACCAGTTTCCATTAAAGCTTTGTGCACAACATAGTTTGGTTGCTCACCCTGCCACCATCTTAAGTATCCAAAACTCCATCACGAGATTCTTCCCTACATCCTCAAATGTTAGGGAGTTGTGAAAATTATCACAACCATCCAATATCATACAAAACTATCCCTCTAGGTCCTAGGCTCTCCCCAAATGAGATTATCAGACATTATATTAGCCCTTTCTTTACAAACAATGATTCAATGAGTTCTTCTTCCTCTTCTCATTCTGCTTCTAGCTCTGAAGTGACTTGACATCCACATTTTATGTTTAACATGGGTATTACTTTGTATCTGTATTATTTTTTAACACTATTGTCTAGATTCTTGGAATTTTTTATTTTGTAGATTAGGGTTAGGAGTTTCTCTTTTGCTTACACAATATTATTTTCAATGGTTGCACTTCTCTTTGTCCCATTGACCTTAGTATTGTGGTCATTTGTTAGATATTTATAAAATTATCTTATCCTATCTACAATGTTTTATCATTAATTTTATAGCAACAATGAATTTTGAATCGAAGTATTACTTGACATCCAACATTTATTTGTCAACATTGATAGCAACATCAAGACTCCATTGCTTCTATTTAACCCACATGTCACTAGTGAACATAGCACTTATTGTTCCACAACCTCATTGAACCTTTAAAATAAAATATAAAAAGTAGAAAATTGTGTATCAAGTTATCAACAAAGTGTTACCATATCTTGCTTTGAATTCAACCTATATATAGGTCGATTTTGGTGGTGGTTGCAAATGGACATCTTAATATTATGACCCTAGGCAATATAAGGGAAATCCTTGGCTTGGTGGGCCATCTCGAGTGGTTGAGTATTTTGAGCTTCACGCAAGAGGTCTCAAGGTCGATCCCATGGGATTCCATGTGTTGCATGACTCACTCAATATCCCTATTGAGTTAGGTTCGTAATTAGCTTCAATAGATTTACATTTGGTACCAATCATGAAATGTTCAGTAGAGCATGAGGGTTTCCCTATGAGGTTTTTCTTGGAAAGACAAAACTGGTGCATTCAATCTCTTATTAGTGTCCTCCAAAATATTGCATGAATAAAGGGTGTTCAATAAATATTAGCATACATGTTTAAACAAGCAAACATATAACTTTATAAAAAGGAGTTACTATAGTAATCAAATTAAAATAATAGAGGGGTCGACAACATCTACGGCATCACAAAAAATCTCTAATTAAATATTGCATCCTTCTTAAGTGAACAACCTACAAACCTCAAGAAATATGACCACAAAGAATCTCTAACAAAATACATCATTTTTCTATAGAGAGCAATCTACAAACCTAGAGAAATATGACCTAAAAGACAGAAGCAACGATGCTCAAAAAAGGCTTGAATCCATCCATCCATAATATCTAAGTAACCCTCCTTTAACCACTCACTTTGAATTGGCTCACTCATTTCAAGTTCGATAAAGGGCTTTATATCAACATCTATTTTCTACTTATCTTAAAGGGAACTATGGAGTTTCCTATATCTTAGGAGGATATATCCTTTAAGCCTTCCATTTATAGCAAGCATTGTTCCAATAAATAAGGCAAAGTATACCAGATTAAATTGTAGCATGTATGCATTAAAAATTGGACTATTTCAAGGTATATTTCCCCCCTATTTTCCATTCTTAAACAATGATGAAAATGGAAGGAATATATTACCTCCTACACCCCAAATAGTTAGGGTGTACCTTAAGCAAGACATTCCCACTTCAAAGGCCTTGCAAGTACATATACCCCACCACCTTACCCAATTCTTTTGAAATAAACCTAAGTTTCACTCAAGTCCATTCTTATAAACACACAAACCTAAAAAACCATGCACTCTTCAACCCAAACATAATTTGCAAAATGGATTTGCTTTGTAATTTGTTCATCTTGATCCCACCACAAGGGCAATATCAACTTGATGCCTTAACCTGGGCATGACTTCAGAACTTGGAAGTGGTGAATTTACCATTATGTGCAAGTCCATGGGTAAAATATGGTAAAGAGAAGTTGATTAACACCAATCTTATTTATTCCAGGCACTTTTCATTGTAGAACAAGGTGTAACTAGACCTAAAAAGGAAATTTGGATTAAATTTGAGGATAGATATATGCGTGAAATCCTAAAGGGAAATTCTGGGCATACATGACCCTAAAACCACCATAAAACAACAATCTAGGAAGTCTTTGAAGGCAGATCAACTGTAAAAGGATTCACATCCAGTAAACTATAATTTACAATACATCCAATAAAAACCATTTCCTTCATATTGCTTGTTACCCACTTCTTGGCATGTGTGTCAAAATGTGGTAAGTAAGGTTAACTCACATTTCTGGGTAGTCAACAGGTCTGCTCAACACATTAGGAAGTATTTTTGAGTTTAACATCATCTAGCCTACAAATCTGAATGCATTAGTGTTACTTTTGAGTAGTGAAGGTGATGAAACTAAGGTATAGTCACCAACAGGAAATTCTAGGAGGAATTACGACCTTCAAGCAAGAAAAAAAAGATATGAGCAACAAGTCTGGGAGTCATATAGTAAGATTCTATACAACAATGAAAATAATTAACTTTTGGAATCGAGACTAGCTATTGTAGCAAAAATCAACAACAAATCTGGTTTTGGTCATGTTACCACCATACTAATATGTACCTGGTGTGTAAAACAAGTATTTTCCTAGTTTCCTTTTTTACCACACTCTCTCTAGTTATCAACTCAAGTATTGATTTTCCTATTTCCTTTCTACCTTGACCTATAACATCAACAAACTGACTGGGAATTTTGAATGAGAAAAAAGGGATATGCAACACATCCCTTAGAAATTATGGCAGTTTGGTTACATTATCAACCACAACTATCAACAACAGGTGGATCTATCAGGAACCATACCAATATGTCATTAGTAACATCAACAAACATATTAAGCATGTTAAGAAACTAAAATTAATCACTAAAGTTGTTGATGTATTTGTAACTTCAGAATGTATTCACTTGTATATCTTATATTGTACCTCGATGTTCCTATCGAGAGAGTCATTTGTATTTCATTGTACCCTGATGTTCCTATCAAGAGAATCATTAATATAATAAATTCATTTAAGCCCATTGAGGTTAGCCGTCCATTGTAAGTCGGGGCAATAGTCCCCACAATTGAGTTAAGGTTAATCCTCCTTGTTCATTGGAGGGAAAAGTCCCCACAATTGAGGGGAGCTAGGTTTATTAGACTCTCCTAGAGATGTCAGCCCTGGTAAGTAATTTTCAAGTCAGAAACTAGTATAAATAGAGAGTGGGACTCTCTATTTGTTACACACACTCACTCAACTAGGGAGCATGAGTGATAGAGGAAGTGCTCACACAATTGAGAGAGAGAACAACTGTTGGAGATCATATTTTTTGTCTTTGGGTTTATTGCTGCCATTGGTGCTCATTCTATCTCTGAGGAAGTTGCGGGGTTTTCTCCTTTATGGCTTCCCCGAGGAAAAATACTTTTTTTCTCTTGTCTCTTGTGATTATTGTTGTGCATGTTATTCTCTCAGATAAGATCCTAAGATCATATTGCTTAAATGATAAAAATCTAACATGGTATCAGAGCTAAGCTGAGAAGATGACACTGTGCAGCTGCAAAACCTAGGGCTTCTTAATTTTGGGTCTCTCTCCACAATCCATCAACAAAAGGAGGCTAGGATTACTCTCCATTGAAGGGCGCATCTTTCTGTCAAAGCAAAATCTGATTCTGGGCATTTTCAATTTTTGCTATGGGAAAATAGGGCTTTTTATAGAAGAGGAATTTTTGAGTGATCCTGGCATAGGATTTCTCTCCTCATCAAAATCGAATTTTAGAGACCAGGGTTGATATTTTTGGTTCGTTAAAACTCTGGGAAAGTCAAACCCTAATTTGACCCTAGGCCTGAAAAACCCTAAAATACTAAAACGGGTAGTTTTGGTACATTCTCTATATCTCGGGATAGAATAATTATAAGGGGCTGAAATTTTCACAAGCCGAAGATAAAGTCCTTATGTATCGTTTGTAAAAATTTCAGCCTTAGATTCACTATATTCTAGGAGATATGGTTCCTACAAATCAGGGTTCTCGCCTCTTCCAAGATTCATCCCTAAACATGACACCTAGGGAAAATTTCTATATCTTGGGATACGAAGGTCCAAATGAAATTTTCCAAGATATTCCAGATAGGGCATGAAATTTAATTTTTGTGGTAAAATTTTCAGACCCTGATGATGAAACAGGGACACGTGGACGTTCTTACTAGTTAGCTTTGCTGAATGGTCCTGAAATATGTCACCTTGGGAAAACTATCATAAGTCCGGATTGGAAAAACCAATTCTGGTAAAACCTTTGGTTTTGGAAAGAGGATAGACGAGGCTACCTCGTGTGAAGTTTTATACATAGAGAAGCAGTAATTTCAGAGATATTGCAGAAACAGTATCATATATTTCTGCAGATGGATCTTGGTATCCAGTGACCCTAGATGGATACATAGAATATTAGTAACAGAGGAAGCTACTTGTCACTCTGGTACATAATGTTTCAATGCATAGGTATGAAAGGAAGAGGGAGAATGATGCTCTTCTTCAAAGGGAGTGACTACAGAAGATGTTGAGGTTCAACGTGATACAATAGGATGGACAACTTACTGATGACTCTAGGATTTACTAAGAGTAAAACGGATTCCAACCTTTACTTCAAGGTTGAAAGAGGAAGACCAGTCATGCTCCTGTTATATGTCGATGACTTGTTCCTAAAATAAAATAGGAACACATTAAAGTTTCAAGAATGAGACTTGCTACCAAGTTCAAGAGGAAGGACTTGGATATGATCCACTACTTTCTAGGCATGGAGGTGTGGCAGAATGCAGATGGAATCTCCCTTGGAAAAGGGAATTATGCAATAGATATCTTAAAGAGGTTTTGGATGATAGACTACAAGGCCATGACCACACCTATGGCATCAAACCTGAAGCTATTGAGTGATGCTTCATTAGATACGGTTGATGCCACGATGTATCGTCAGATGATTGGGTCATTGATGTACCTGATGAATATGAGACTAGATATTTTCTTTGCTGTGAACACATTGAGCCATTTCCTGATGGATCCCAGACATGTTCACTTGATTGCTGCAAAGCATATTTTGAGGTACCTAAAAGGTACAGTTGATTATGGGATCAAGTATGAGGCAAATCAGAATATTAACCTACAGGGTTATGGGGATTCTGATTGGGAAGGTAGTGCCATTGATAGGAAGAGCACTTCAGGGTGCTACTTTAGTATGAGATCAAGTGTGATCTCTTGGTTTAGTAGGAAGCAGTCCTGCATGGCACTGAGTATAGCCGAGAGAGGAGCAGTGAAGCTCCAATTTCTGATCCAGATTGATATCTCTTGAAAGAGGGAGTTCTAGCATAGCCAGTGAGATAGGTTGTCTGAGCATAAAATCCTGACGAAGCTCGTAGGTTGCATAGACATAAATGATCCTATAGGTTGTCCTCAAATGTAATCAATCCTGGAAAAACTTGCAGGTTATCCTTGGACGTAATCAGCCCTGATGTGATTCTATGCTAGAAATGGACAGAGTGAAGTTTGAGTACTTCAGAGAGAAGCTTGGTGTTCTCCAGATCGAGGTTTCTTCCAAGGGGAAGTGATGAGTGTATGTGCCCTTCTGACATAGTGGTAGGTGGGGCCTCCCATGGTTAGATGTAAGTGTAGATCCCCTCTGACATGGTAGTAAGCAGGGCCTCCCATGGTCATATGTAAGTGCTTGGCCTTTCTAACTGGGTCAGATGTAAGTTTTGGGCCTTTCCTCAGATGGTAGATCCCATGCTGGAGGATGTAAGTGCTGGGCCTTTCCTCAGATGGTAGATACCATGCCGCAGGATGTAAGTGCTGAGCCATTCTAACATGGGGGAAGCTTGGGCCCTCCCATGGTCAGATGTAAGGGCTGAGCCATTCTGACATGGGGGTAGGCTGGGCCCTCCCATGGTCATATGTAAGGGTTGGGCCATTCTGACATGGAGGTAGGCTGGACCCTCCCATGGTCAGATGTAAGGGCTAGGCCATTTTGACATGGGGGAAGGTTGGTTCCTCCCATGGTCATATGTAAGGGCTGGGCCATTCTGACATGGGGGTAGGCTAGGCCCTCCCATGGTTAGATGTAAGGGCTAGGCCATTCTGACATGGGGGCAGGCCGAGCCCTAAATCACCCTTATGGATCCCATTGAATATGTTGTATTCTCCCAAATTCACATACAATCAAGAACACTCTGTTACTCCATGGAATACCACAATCCCATGGTTTATGCATCCTTCCACTTGACATCATAGTCATATGGAACAACTTGGAATTCCAAAGGATGCTAGGGTCCCATAACCATGTTTGAATCCCATCACTTCCAATTATTTTGAAAAATACTTCCATGTAATTGTACACCCAATCCTCATGTGCATGCATATTGGAGGTATTTAATTGCTGCAACATATATCTTTGTTGCTGATCACATGTCATGGAAATGTCAATTATAACAAAAGTTTCATTGTAAAAACAAAAGGAACATTTACCTCCCAAAGTATTCATTTCAATGATGCCTCTATCCACCCAATCAATGGATGAATAAGCATTCTTATTGGCTAGTACTAGTGGAGTGAATGAAACTACCTCCTCCAAAATAATTTGTTTCTCCAATAAGGGTATCTCACAATATTCTTGGTGAACATATAGCACTCGACCAACTTTCTCCATGACAATATTCTTCCAAAGAACATCCATCTTGGATTGTTCTTCATGCTCACACTATCTCCCAATGAATGAAGTGTTAAATAATCTCCTACCAAGGTGAGAAAGATTGGTGTACCCTTGGATATCCATCTTTGTTTTGTACTCATCTATCCAATCCATGGATAAATAGGCACAGCTACTAGCTGGTCCAAGTGACATGTTCTCAACTATTTCTCCCATAGTTGAGTCCTCTTCATCATTCTTCAAAACACGTGCTTGGCCAATATCATATCCCTTCATAGACACCTGCAATTAAGAATTTTCCTTATGTTTATCCTCCATATGATATTCCTCCATCACATCCAAAGTGTCTCCTTCCATGCAAGATGAAGGGTGTGGCACATTCAACTCCTTTTGAAGATGATATATCTAAATTTGAATCTTGAATATCCTTTGGGTGCTCTCCAAAGAAAGATATGTAACCTTTAATTCGCTACCAATCCTTTCTACTTCATATTCCTCTCTTTTTAGTGCATGATGGTAAATTTTGGTTACCTCAAGAATATGATTCCTATCTAAGATCAAGTTCATGTAGCTTTCCTTCATATTGGCCATTACTTCTTTGATTGCCATGAACTCTTTTAAAAAGGATTCTCCTTCCAACTCCCATCCAGAAGCTTTCCAATAACATCTTCTCACCAAAGAATTGGTGTCAACAAAGTTATTCATGGCTGCCATATGCTTCCCTCGTTCCTCCATTAGTGATCCACTCAAATGGCGTGGCTCACAAAGAAGATCCCGCACCAATTTTTCTCCTTCCAATGGTTGACATATAAGTTCATCTCTTCTTCATGTGGGGGAACCATGGTGGCCTTCTCTTCCACCAAACTCTCTAGTTCACAACCAAGTGGTGTGGGATTGTCTTCTACTTCATTATGAAGCTCAAGTGGTAACTACAAATATGATTTATATTATTTTTAGATTTGATCTAAAATATGTCTTACCACCATTGGAAACATCATCCTCCTCTGCAATGATTTTGAAATCACCAACATAGAAACTGGAAGTGAATTCTCCTCCCACATTGCCAACTTCCTGCTGATGGGATACTAGGTCTTCAGTTGTGCATGGTTCCTCATTATCTTATTATTGGAGTAGATTGGTGCAAGCCTAATATTCCTCATTAGATTCCATAGTAAGGCTCAGATATACAACTTGTAATTCACTCTGCTTTGTTTCTTCCTTTGATTGGATAAAATCTATGAGTATACTATTACTTTTATCTCCAAGTGCTTCTACTTCACCATCTACAGGATTAGGTGGGTCATGTATCTCCTTGATGATTTTGTATGGAGTAGATTGGTGCAAGAATGCTCTTCCTCATTGGATTCCATAGTAAGACTCAAACCTACAACTTGTGATTCACTCTGCTTCATTTCTTCTTTTGATTGGAGAAAAACTATGTGTATGCTATCACTTTTATCTACAAGTTCTTCTACTTCACCATCTACAGGATTAGGTGGTTCATGGATCTCCTCAATGATTGTGTATGGATGATTTTCTCTTTGATCTTGATTCTTCAATCAATTATATGTAGCTTCTTATTCTACGTGGCTGCCACAAATAGGATGATTTCTACCCACTTCATTCTCCCCCAAAGCCTGATCTTCAATTATTGATTTACGCTTTCCTAGATCACTTTCTTCAGAGGAATTATTTGAAAATTTATTTGTTGAAAAACCCAGGAAGAGTCTCTTGAATTTATTAACTACAAGTCGTGTTGATAAGAACTCTATAAACCTCTTTATACTTTTCTCAACATTCTGCAGTGACTCATCCAATGGATTCACCTTTTCTTCCTCTGACAAGGTGAGAAACCTTCTAGAAATTGGTGTCTCAAGAATACTATATTATTGGTATATGCAATCACAAAACTAACCATCCTCATATATAGGAAGGCCTCCATCTATGTATATGACCTCATCTTCTTCTTCATACTTTTCACGGTCTTCTTCAATAACTGAGACTAAACACATGACTGCAAAATCGGAAGTGTATTATGCAACATCTTTCCAACTGAAATTTTACTTTCCATAAGAGTAGAGGAAATTTGTATGATAAAAATTTAATATCCCCAAATTGGAATTTAGGATATATTAACTCTTACATGAATAATCAATCAGAAACTCAAGACTAGGCGTTGAAAATGCTCTGGGATTAACTAGACTTCTTGGAAACAATGCTAAGTTCTTATAAAAATCATAGAGAAATAGGTTAAGGATAATCAATTATATAATTAAATGGCTACAAAAATACATTAGAGACACATCAGATCAGAATTCATTCATAGTTAGCACAGAATTTTCACAATTCTCAAGTTTCCTTTGCACAAAGCACTAGGACTATTTAGGTTTCGAGCATCAACGAGGATGAAATCGACTTGCAGGATCATGGGAAACAAGACATATGAAAAATAGATACTTGATATTGGAATATTTTTAAATCATAGGTTTAGATCAATTTTGACATGGTTTGAGAGTAACATTTTAGCCAAGACAATTCTAGGACAACTCAACTAGTCTTGATTCAGGGCTTCCCAAATGACCTCAAAGGATTTCGAATTTACAAAGTGAGACATGTATGATGTTTATTATGATGTTAAATATCTTAAATAATATAAATAATTCTAATTCATGGAGTATAATTTCATTTACAGAAAGATTACTGAAAACTAGACAAATTCTATGCAAATCTAGACAAGGACTTGTAGATAACTTCAGAGATGCAAACTTTTGTATTGGAATAAATTCAGGAATGATAAAAATGGTTCAAAAATAGTAGTAAACATAATATAGGATTACATTAAGTATTCATAATTATATCAGGCTTGACTTCTTCATAGATAGATAGAGAATTGAAGAGAATTAAGAAGAATTTGGGAAGATTCAAACTTGATCTTGGTCTGTCTTCTTCTTGGATTTTGAACTTGATTGGATTAATTCCATCATCCTCTCAATAGCATGGGAACAAATCCCATCTTGGACTAGGGGCGCATCTCCCAGTTCAGAGTAGCATAATGCTCTCAATGCAAAACAAAAATTGTCAAAAGGTGGGAGAGTGGTGTGCTCCTATTCTTTTATAGAGTGAGTGAATTGTTGAGAAAGTCACCTACCCTAGTGCACCCTCATGAGGAAGATTGTGACTTTATTTCTTTGCTTTCTTTCCAATCTTTTATTTTTTGCCTTTTTCCTTTACTACTTTATCTTAGTTTATTGATTTATCTTTCTTTTCTTCCTGCTTTATCCTGCTTTCCAATATTGTCATGCTTTATCATGATTTCTTCTTTATCCTATTTTTCTACCTTTATCATGGTTTATCCTGCTTTCCTACTTTGTATTTCTTTTCTCCCTTCCCACTTTATGCCAATTTTGTTCTACTTTATCATATTTCCTTCTTTTTTTCGATTTCCAACTTTAAATGCTTTCTCCTTTCTTGTTTATTTTGTAAAATTTCTTTTGGTCAAACCTTATCTCCTAATGCACCCTCATGGCCCATTATATTCATTTATTTTATTAAAATACAAACTTATTGATGGAAAATAAATTATCTAAGGTGCATTTTCAAACATTGGGAAATAATAATTGCCACTATTAATTAATTTCCTTGTTTCAAAATTTAATCCCAAGCATATGAATTTTTCTTCTAAAACCATAGGGACCGAATGACTAATAGGATTATCCATATGTCATGAAAATGGGGTTCTATGTTTTATTTCAGGATTTTGCAGTATTGTTTTAGAAGCAATTTCTTCCAATACTTCCATAGCATTGTTAAAAAATTATTTTTGCATAGACGAATTAGGATAATTATCTTCTTTTCCTTGTATTATTTTTATGTGGGGGTTATCCCCTTTGATCTTTGTGCCTTGCCTGATAATTACTTTCTAATTCTTAGTTTTCAATGCTTCATGTTTAGGAATACTAGACAAGAGATTAAAACTTTTTTATTATGAAGTATTCCTAACATAACAAGGTAGTCTTCTATACTATGGTTCCCCACCCACATTTTGTAAAAAAATTGAGGTATATTCTGTCTTTTCATAGGAAGTAAGGACTAAAATGTTCTTCACTATAACAAACGAAGAAGCATGTATTTCCTTGACCAGATGAACGATTCCTCAATTATTATATATTCCACGATGGTTATATACACCTTGTTGGTTGTTCCCATTGTTGCACTGGCTGTTAAGGCGAGAGTCTTGACGGTTTTTCTCAACAGTCTATGTGTGGTACACTGTATGATAATTTTCCTTAGTCTTCAAGTTCTTGATACATTTTGCAGTAGTTTGTTGCATTATTCGACATATGCCGCACCATTTTGGTTTTATATTATTAACATATAGGGGCAATATTTCCTCGAATGTGACTCAAACCTTTCACAAAATTAATAGAATTATCTTGTCTGTGTCATGCAAAAATTCTCTGGTGTTTTCTCTTCCGAAAATATTTTGGGAACTTCTTGGAGTTATTTCATTTCTCTCTAATACGTTTTTCTATCATTATGATATATTATTCACTCATTGTAGGGAATTTGTCCTTGGTATCCCCTTCGATCAAACATGTGGTACACCATAAATTGTTATGTCTCGTGGTGAGGTGTTGAAATGATCTTTTTGTTTTTTCTATTTTTTCTTCCAGTCGGTTGCTGAAAAGTCAAGTCAAGTAGTGTGCATTTGACTAGAAAATTAATTGTTTGTTTAAGAAATCATTGTATGTCATGTAGTCATGCAAGAACACTGGATTTTTAATTCATGAATGAAGATCTCCAGTAAAAAATTTGATCACAACAACTTGGTCCATTTTAGATGGCATTTGACTGAGGAAATATTTGATTCTTCTATCACACTCTCATACTATTTCTCCTATTATTTGATTGATTTCTTTCAATTTGTGTCTGACCATATGCTTAATGTCATCTTCTTTGAATAATTCCAAAAAAATCTCTAACTTGTTTTTTTTGTCTTGGGCCCTTCTTCAATAAAATTCATGTACCAAGTGAGTGCTTTATTCCAGAGACCACCTGAAACTATGCAATTTGTTGATTCTCATAAGGTTAGCTTTCTAAAGGATTCACATACAAACTAATGTTTCTTAGGGTCCCCATCCCCTTCAAAATAGGGGTATTTATTGGAATATGATGAGCCATGTTAATAGAAATAACAATTTTACCTTGGGTTTAAATACTTACTAGAGTAGAATGAACGATTGAGTGTCTTGATATTTCACAATTTCTACTAACTTCTTGTTTATGTAAGTTGTACCAAGACATAAGTACTTATTGTACATAATTCTTGTAACTAGGTTAGATCTACGGCTTTTTAGTCGCTTCAATCAATTATGTTTCTCAAGGGGGAGGGTACCTCCATGTGATTTGAATATAATAAATTAAAAGAGTATCTTTTGAATTCGAGTGTGGAGGTAATCTAGTTACCATGTGGTGGTTGTTGAATAATCAACCGATCTATAATCCATCCACATTGATCTAGTTGACTCCATATGTTATTTTTTCATGGTCCTAGTCCCATGTCGTGCTCAACGATTTGTCTAATGGCCAGACTAGTCATGATTATCACTGTACATAGTTGACAAGAGTTGATGCATATGGAATTGAAATATGAAAGGTTTGCAGGGTCAACACCATCACATTCAACCATTCTACTGATGTTGACACTTCACCTTCTCTCTCATCTGGTTGACTTTCCCTCTACTCAGGAAGGAATTTTAGTTGCTCAACCATTTCAATTGTCATGTCCCCAACCCTCTACCGAAGAGAAGACGTGACCGTAATTCTATAAAGACCGAGAAATATAAGCCCCATGAATGTAAATATAAATTTAAATGCATTGAACATAACATATATACATGCCTAATGCAATCTACAGCGGAAGCATACACAATCATTAAACAATCACATGTTCATCATATTTCATTAGAAAATACAAATGAAGTGATTAACATAGAGATACTTAACTTATGAAGAATCTTGTACCGCAACCAGCTACGTCGCTACAACGTTCCACCCAACCATAGGCTAGTGTGCTCATCAATCTCTCAACAACACTTCCACTAGGAATAAGTGAACACTAGCAGACTCACACATAGCCAAGGATATTACCAAAATTCAGCCAAGCCAACAAAGTTGGGTTTATCAGGATGCAAAGGAGATGGAAAGGTTGACTACTAAGCTAGTGAGCTCAACCACAAATATATGGACACCTACACCAGATCTAGCCTGGCTTCTAGAACATCTACACACCCAACAAAAGGAAGCACCCCCTTCTCTGCTACATAGTCCTTGAGGCCATGTCTTCCCTTTCAATGCTATTCAAGGTGTGCAAAGAAGAAAACCAACCCCCTAGATATGTCTGTGAGGTTCCTTCTCACACTATATTAATAAAGATAGTTCATACCCTCTTTCTACTCCCAAATCAGTTCAGACCAAAGCCAAAAGATGCACCCACAACACAATACGATTTCTGGGTTTGAGGAAAAATAGTTTGGGTAGCAAAAACGAATTGACAAGATGGGTAAAACAGCCCCCTAACATAAATTCTATTTCCAGATATGTTTATGGACTTCACATGGCCAAAACAGATTCAACAACACCCAAAATCGTGGGTCTCTTCTCCCACTCGCTGGGCATTACAAAAAAAATGATTTCCAGATTGGAAACAATGGGGAAATGCAGCAAAATCGTGGGGAAGGAAAACTAGCCACTGATAATTACCAAAAATGATTTCCTATCCTGAGGAGAATGAGGTAAACAACAAAAAACGTGAATGGATACACACACAGGAATTTCCAGCTGCCTCCAAGAGCTCCACATGAAGGAAAATGGTGAGGAAAACATGAAAACATGAAAGCATGAGGGAATGGGCAGCATTTTTGGGAAATAACTTTCCCCACAAGTCAAAAATCATTTTCCCAAAACTGGGTGTTTCCCAAAATTCGAATTTGGACTGCCATACCTTGCCCATCCCATGCAATAACTCACCCAACCAATTTCTGGAAGAATTAAATGATTGGGTGAATAAGACAAGAAATGTAGTTGACAGTTTTGATGGGTTCTCCCTTTGACATTTGGATTTTCCCCATTGGCCCAAATGTTTGAATACCCCCCCTCCTTATCCTTAGGAAATCATGCCCTCATCTCATTATTTGTTGCATTGACATAGCTGGTTGTGGTTTTTTAATTAAATTGCATATTTACATGATGTCTAAAATTATAATGTGCCGGCTAGAACAAAATACCATTGGAAACGATTTTTAATCGCCGAAACATAAAATGCTAAATTGATGGTGGGGATTTTGCCTTTATCTCCACACCACGATTAAATACAATATTTACATGATACACATTTTTAATGCAAACGGGCTCAAAACTGGGGTGTTACATCAACCACTTTCTTTAAACTTATTTTCTCGCTTAATGAACTTGCAATATCTCTCAGTTTCTCTTGTCGCTTGTACCTCTTTTATCTTTCTATTTTTTCAATATCTATTATTTTTTGTGAGCTCATAAGCACTTATTTTGTCAAGGAAGACTTGACTTCTTACATGGATTCATTCTTGTATTTTTTGTTGACTAGCATCATCCTTCTATTTTGAACACATGGTTAGTGACACTCCATTACTGACCCAACTCTTGGGTTCAACAATGGATTCCAATATTTTTTCTTTTGCTCCCAATTTGATGAAGCATGCATGTCTAGTGGAGGTCATGGCTCTACTATGGGGCCGACTCAATTTTTAATTAGAATTGTATATAGTAAGCTCATTATCAAAAAGAAAAATCATTCGTGAAGGTCAGTTAAAAATCTGTTTCGAACTTGGTGAACTGAAGTTCTTTCTTCAACATTTTTTTCTTCACAGAAATATTCACACATATTTTCAAGCTACTTATATAGATTTGTTCTTCCTCAGTTATAGATCTTTTGCTTTAACCATCTTTCATTCTGGGCATTCAACTTGCTCATGAACATTGTCAAGGAATTTATTTATCTCATGGGGAACAACTTATATAAATTTTTCATGGGACTCAGTGAAGAACTTTTATTGGGCCTATACAAATGTATTGAAACTTGTTCCTTCTAGCATAATTCTATATGTAATTTTCAAATTTTTTATTCCACCGGTCTCTAATTTCCTCTCCCTTTCTATTTACGTATATATGAATGCTACATATCCTAGGTTAGTACTACCGACATGGAACCAATGTTGTAATCTATGGGATTACAGATATTTGCCAGTTGTGCATCAACCTCAATAGATGTAAAATATGCATTGCATACCTAATCATACATACATAATGAGAGATAAGGAGTTAGAGTAATCGGGATCAAAGGAACAGGTATCTTTATTAGAATAATCGACCAATCATATACAAAATCAAAGCTTCTTTACCCTATCTCACCCAATTGTTATATATTTGATTCATATAGTTATTCAATTACAATTTCTTAAATGCTCATTCAGTTTCTTTAACCGACACAACTAACTGATTGAATTCTTCCTAGTCAACTAGATGACTAGGCCCCTCCAACATAGAATCAAATTTATACACACTTTTTACAATAAGTTCCTTCACCAAAAAACAAGGCTATAGTCTCTAGTTGCATCTATACCTTAGCACATATGAGCATTGTAACTTTCGCACATATGAGCATCATAACTTTTGCCTTATCTCTTGCTAAAATTATACAGGTTAGAGGCAAGGAGATTGCAGAGGAGTAGGAGACGTTGCACTCTCTTTTGGATTTCAATCATCGATCGCTAGTTGACGAGGTACTTTAACTTAGGTTTCAATGCAATATAGAATCCAAGTTGATGTTTAATTTATTATTATTTTAATGATTACATGCATGATGTCATGGTAAACAGGATTGTATACAATTGGGAATCGATGCTCCAGTGATGTTCAGAGAGGAGTGGGAAAGGTTGATTCAACATCATCTTGGTGAGGGCCCATCAAGTCAACATTGTCCAAGAGATTCTTCATAGGACGCTTTGAAAAATATCAACATGGACTTGAGCCAGGAAAGTTTATCATCCACTTAAAATTTTAAAAGGATGTATTCTTATAAATTTTAAGTACTATTTAAATCTAGAACTAACTTACAGAGTTCAAAATTTTAGCTTTTGTAGTTCCAATCTTTAGAGAATCTTTTTGATCACATGTTGGAAGTTCCCACACTAGGGGCATGGTGCAGGAGGTACTAGCGGTGGGTATGCCCCACATCCCATCAAGGACTTAGTCCTCATATTGGATGACACTTGTTCATGTGTGCACAATTTTTATTGTTATGTATACATATATACTTGTATTTTTTATGAACTTGATGGATTATTTCATATCACATTTTTTCTTCATAGATATATGATGTATTATGTTTATATCAACATGGGTTATATATCTCATGTTTATGTTTATGTGGATGTGTGTACATGTTATTTATCTTTATTAACTATATTTATCACATGTATGTTAACTTTATCTTATATTTATGTCAATGAGTGCACGTTATTTATGTTTATGTTTATGTCAACGAGTGCATACATGTTATTTATCTTATGTTTATGTTTATGTCATCAATCATACAATTTATAATTTTGCAATTAGAAATTACAAGTTTAGGATTAGAAGTTACAATTTACAATTTTACTTTTAGAAGTTATAGGTTTATATTATGCTCATGTTCAATGTTAATAATGTTATTTATCTTATATTCATTTGTTATTTTACAATTCATGCTATCAATTACAATTTACAAGTCACAATTACAATTACAAGTTACATTGTAATATTTAAATACAATTTCACAATACTAGCTCATGATTGTACAATTAAAATTTTAGAAAATGATAAACTAGATTTACAAATTACTAATGTTACAATAGGGAATTATGATTTATCATGTTAGTTACAATTAATAAAAATGATTAGAGTTAAAATTTACAATCAACAATTACAATTACAACTCCCCTTGGTTGAGAAATGATTCATATCATGTTACACACATAATATTATTGTTCTACAATGGACTCTTAGATTGTGGATTGAATAAGGATTATATGTTGGGCGTATAATATGTTAACTACAATTTGCAAAATAAGTTGAACAAAAAACTTATCAACCCTGCCTATAAAGAGGTTGGAGGATAGTGGGTTAGCTATAAAGGGGTAAATGTTACAAATATTAGTGACTTCGGGTGGGACAAGTCTATGAAGGTAGTGGGTTACACTTTCTTATGTGGGTAACATATGTGTGTCACTTATGTGGGTGAAATAATCATGTTGCTTAAGTATTAAGGGATCCAAGGATAGTGCATTAGATAAAAAGTGGTTTAGATTACGATAATTAATTGTTTAGGTGTTAGGGGTTTAGTATAGTAGATTAGCATCACTTATGTTAGCCCCATATGTGCATTGTATATCACATACATGTGTTTCCTATATTTGACCCTTAATACGTTATTCCAATTCTTATTGGGTTATGGGTCTATGTGTGTTGGTTAGTTTGATTAGTTTCTTATTTGCGTAAGTTAGTTGGGTTAGTTTATTATGTGTCTCTAATGTGTGTTAGGTGTCTATGAGCATTAAATGCTTATGTGGATTAAGGGTTAGGGGTATCATGGATTTCAAGGGTAGTATGTGACATATAAAGGGGGTTGAGGTCATGGGGGTTATTGTTAGGGATCAAGGGTTAGTTTAGTTTTCAATTAACACTTATATGTGTTTCCTATGTGCATAAAATGGGTGCATCACCTATGCACATACTTTATGTTTATTAAGTGAAAGTCACCATCATAATGAAGTTTACCATCATTATGTGGGTTACCAACCCTTAGTTGGGTTGGTTTCTTAAATGTGTCGAGTACATATCTGTGTTAGAAGGTGAAGTTAGGGATAGAGGGTTATGTCTTAGGGGGTTAAGGAGTAACAGGTAAACTAAAGGTGTTTGAGTTTAGAAGGGTTTAGTGGTATAGGGGTAAGGAGATCAAGGTAGTGGTTTTGGTGTCCCTTATGTGGGTTACATGAGTGTGTGGCATAATTGTGTTGCATATATATGTCACCCATGTGTGCCCTTTGATTTGTGGGTATTGTTAAATGGAAAAATAAAGGCAAAATTAATGGAAAAGGTAGTAAATAACTACTCGGTTGATGTATTAAGCTTGATTTATAATTTTTTGAATTCTCGATCAAGCTATTGATTAACCACACATTAAACCTCAAACAAGGTATTTTCAAAATGCACACAAACACTAGATCAAGGGATTTAAAACAAGATTTTAGGCCCTTAAAAAAGGCATTTTACTGCTTTTTTTGTCAGACATAAGCCATGTCCTAGTGTGCACCTTACAGGGAGGACTTCATACCAATGGATTCATCAACGAATCATCTATCCATTAGCATATAATTTACATGTTTATGATTTCATATGATAATTCTTTTTTTGTTTGTTTGTTTAAAACTTACACTTACAAAACCATGTCCACAACTTTGAATCAACATAAAGAAAAATCAACAACATATAAAGTATCAAACCAAGAAATCTAAAAAATATATATACGCCC
>LPNX011136338.1:0-18368 GCA_001517045.1 Pseudotsuga menziesii | reverse complement strand
GTTTTGAGGGCTTCAATTTAATGAATGAGTAAAAAAATGAACTTTCACCATCACTTTTTGCCAAAAAGTGTTACCCATCTTCATGGATTTACCTATAAATGAAAGAATATAGTGCTCGAATTGGTCATTGTTCTTATACTTCAATAATTTACTACATTACTTTGGTTACCAAGCAAGAGAATCTGTTAATGTATTTGTAACTTCAGAAGATATTCTGATGTATATTATCATTGTATATTGTTGTACACCCATCAAAGATATGTTCGCCTCCTTTTGGGATGTCATTATTGTGTATATACCTTAAGGTATGACCTCCATTGTAAGTATGAGAAATATTCCATAGTGTGACATCATGTAATGTATTTTTTGAGTCTCTCTAGGAGAAATTGACCCTGTTAGGGTACATTTCGCCCCTATTCATGTAATATGTCAGTCACTTGAAAGGTATAAATAGGGAGGCACCGTCCCTCATTTATACACACCTTACACTCACTCAATTTTGAATGAGAGAGAGAGATACAAGCAGGAGAGATAGATAGTTGCTGAAGACTTCTTATTACTGGGTTTGTTCATCTTATGATACGGTCTTTGTGACTGCACTATTAAAAGGAAGTTTGCAGGGTTTTCTCCTTTATGGTTTCCCTGGTGAAAATCTTTGTGTCTTGTGTATTTGTTTTATCTTATGCATATTATTGTACTTTTTATTCTTTCAAATAAAGATCCTAACTAAGCTAATAAGATATAGAAAAACTAACATGGTATCAAAGCCTCTGAAAGAAGGCACTCTGTAGCAGCGAAAACTAGGGATTCCTATTTCAAGGTCTTCTCTCCACAAATCATGAAGAAAACAGGGCTAAGCTAACTTACCTCAGTAGGGTGCATATTTCAATTTTGACTCTATCACTTGTGTCAAGAGAAACTAGGGAATCAGGTTTTGGAGGCTTCCCACCTCAGTATTTAAAAAAGGACCCTGCTGAGAAACTCACCTCAAGGAGGCACAACTTTCTATCCAAATAGAATTCCCAAACTCCAAGTTTGGAAAATTAGGGTTTCACTAACAAACCCTAGGTCAGCCAGCTCTAGAACTATGTCAGACACCTCAAGTCGGTAAGATATAAATATTTTTTATTTCCTTTTGATATTCTCATTTGTTAAAATGACTCACCATACTTAGCTTGAGGACAAGCTTGGAGGGGATGATAACTTCCAAGCATGTAAGTACAGAATCTCCCTGATCCTTGAAGAAAATGATTTGGATCAGTACTTCAGTGGAGAAGTTCCAAATGCAAAGGGATATGAGGCTAAGGATACTCATAAGAAGAACTTGGTTAAAGCCAAGAGAATCATTGATGATTCAATCAAGGATCACCTCATCCCCCATATGTCATCATTCAAGACACTGAAGGAATTATTTAATGCTTTGAAAAAAAGTTCAAAGGGAAGAATATCAACTAAAAGATGAATTTGAGAAACCCATTGAAGAATGTGAATATACAAAACTCAGAGACTATAGAATCCTACTTCACAAAGGTTTCTCAAATCAAATAACAACTTGAACCAGTTGAAGAGAATATCAAATAAGGATAAATTGTAATGACTACCTTGAATGGTATCCCTATATCATGGGACTCATTCATTCAAGGAATCTATGCAAGAAGGAATTTCATCTCTTTCAACAGACTCCAAGAATAATGCACAGAAGAAGAATCTCGACTCATAACAAGAGAAGAGAAGATGGGAGAAACTAAAGATAAATCTCTCATAGTTCACACTAGGAAGAACTACAAGAAGAAGGAGAACCAGGAGAGACATCATCACAAAAGTAGATGATGTTTTGATCTGGCCTAAAGGAAATAAAATACATGATGCAACAATGATTGGAGAAGTGTTGATGTATTTGTAACTTCGAAAGATATTCTGATGTATATTATCATTGTATGTTGTTGTACCCCCATTGGATATGTGTTTACCTCCTTGTGGGATGCCTTTATTGTGTCTATACCTTGAGGTACAACCTTCGTTGTAATTTGGGTCAATAGTCCCCAATGTGACCCAGGGATAATTTTAGGGGAAAATTTTAGCCTAGTGGGCTATTTTTCCTTGTTTTTCTCCCAAAAACGATTCGCCATTTTGCATTTTTTGAAGCCCTATTTCACCCAATTTTTATGGGGTAAAAAAATTTCACCCTAAAAATCACCAAATTATTATATAAATGATATAAAATACTTGGAATTTAAAATATTTTTTGAAAAATATCGCCAATCATTTTATAGTTGTCGTTTTAAGAATTGGTAATATTCGCCAGCATTTATACAATTTTAAATAAGTATGGTTCCTTAAAATCATCCCTGGTGTGACATCATGTAATGTGTATTTGGAGTCTCTCTAGGAGAAGTCGACCCTATTAGTGAGACAGTTCGGACCAATCATGTATTTGGTCAGGCAAATGAAAGGTATAAATAGGGAGGTGCTCTCCCTCATTTATACACAACTCACACACTCTCAAGTTTTCATGAGAGAGAGAGAGAAGGGAGGATAGATATATAGTTGTTGAATACTTCTTATTACTGGGATTGATCATCTTATGACACGATCTTTATGACTGTACTATTCTAAGGAAGTTTGTGGGGTTTTCTTCTTTGTGATTTCCCTTGTGAAAACCTTTGTTTCTTGTGTATCTATTATATATTATGCATCTTGATGTACTTGTTATCCTTTTAGAAAAAGATATTAATTAAGCTAATAAGATCTAGAAAAACTAACATGGTATTAGAGCCTCTCTAAAATAAGTTATTGTGTAGCCATGGAAACTAGGGATTCCTAGTTCAAGGTGTTCTTTCCATAGATCATCAAGAAAGGAGGGCTAGGATAACTCGCCTTAGTAGGGCACATATTTTGGTGAAAGCAATTTCATATTTGAATCGGTTTCATTTTTTACCCTGACACTGGTGTTGAGAGAAACTAGGGCATCAAGTTTAGGAGGCTTCCCACCTCAGTCTTCAGAAAGTGACTTTGCTGAGAAACTCGCCTCAAGGAGGTGCATCTTTATGCCCAAACAGAATTTTGAAACACTAAGTTTGGAAAATTAGGCTATCTATGATAAACCCTAGGCCAGCTAGCTCCGGAACCAGGTCAGACACCTCAAATCGGTAAGATATAAATCTTTAATATTTCCATTTGAGGTTATCATTTGAAAATATGACTCACCATAATCAAATTTATGACAAGCTTGGAGGGGCTGATAAATTTCAAGCATGGAAGTACAGAATGTCCCTAATCCTTGAAGAAAATGATTTGGATCAGTACATCACTAAGGAGGTTCCAGAAATAGAGGGAGATGAGTCTGAGGATGCTCCTAAGAGAATCATAGCTAAGGCCAAGAGAATCATTGAATATTCTATTAAGGATCACCTCATCCCCCATGTGTCATCATTCAAGACACCGAAGGAAGTATTTGTTGCTTTGACAAAAATGTTCAAACGGAAGAATATCAACTGAAAGATTAATTTGAGAAACCCATTGAAGAATGTGAATATACAAAACTTAGAGACTATACAATCCTACTTCTCAAGGGCTTCTCAAATAAAATAACAAGTTGAAGCAGTTGAAGAGAATGTCAAAGATGGATAAATTGTAATGACTACCTTGAATGGTCTCCATATATCCTCGGACTCATTAATTCAAGGAATCTGTGTAAGAAGGAAGTCATCTCTTTGAACCGACTACGAGAAGAATGCACATAAGAAGAATATTGACTCGTAACAAGAGAAGAGAATATGGGAGTAACTAAAGATCAATCTCTCACAATTCACACTAGGAAGAACTACAAGAAGAAGGAGAAGAAGGAGAGCCATCATTATAACAATAGATGATTTTTTGATCTGGACTAAAGGAAAGAAAATAGATGATGCAACAATGATTGGAGAAGTGTTGATGTATTTGTAACTTCAGAAGATATTCTGATGTATATTATTATTGTATGTTGTTGTACCCCCATTGGATATGTGTTTACCTCCTTGTGGGATGTCTTTATTGTGTCTAGACCTTGAGGTACATCCTTTGTTGTAAGTTAGGTCAATAGTCTCTAGTGTGACATCATGTAATGTGTATTTGGAGTCTCTCTAGGAGAAATTGGCCCTGTTATCTAAACAGGTCAGACCAGTCATGTAGTTGGTCAATCACGTGAAAGGTATAAATAGGGAGGT
Source organism: Pseudotsuga menziesii (assembly GCA_001517045.1). Taxonomy (NCBI): domain Eukaryota; kingdom Viridiplantae; phylum Streptophyta; class Pinopsida; order Pinales; family Pinaceae; genus Pseudotsuga; species Pseudotsuga menziesii. The sequence continues at coordinate 14,163 of LPNX011136338.1, read as the reverse complement.
GCTCTCCTTCATTTACACACACCTCACACACTCTCAAGTTTGAATGAGAGAGAGAGAGAGAGACAAGGGAGGAGAGATAGATAGTTGCTGAATACTTCTTATTACTGGGATTGATCATCTTATGACACAGTCTTTGTGATTGTACTATTCTAAGGACGTTTGTGGGGTTTTCTTCTTTGTGGTTTCCTTGGTGAAAACCTTTATTTCTTATGTATTTGTTATATATTATGCATCTTGATGTACTTGTTATCCTTTTAGAAAAATATCTTAATTAAGCGAATAAGATCTAGAAAAACTAACATGGTATCAAAGCCTCTGTGAAAGAAGGTATTGTGTTGTTGTGGAAACTAGGGATTCCTAGTTCAAGGCGTTCTCTCCACATATCATCAAGAAAGGAGGGCTAGGCTAACTTGCCTCAGCAAGGCACATATTTTGGTGGACGCAATTTCATATTTGAACTAGTTTCATTGTTTACCCTAACACTAGTGTCGGGAGAAACTAGGGCATCAAGTTTCGGAGGCTTCCCACCTCAATATTCAGAAAGTGACTTTGATGAGAAATGCACCTCAAGGAGACACATATTCATGCTCAAACAAAATTCCCAAACTCTAAGTTTGGAAAATTAGGGTATCTATGACAAACCCTAGGCCCTCCAGCTCCAGAACCAGGTCGGACACCTCAAATCGGTAAGATCTAAAGCTTTGATATTTCCATTTGAGGTTCTCATTTGAAAAGATGACTCACTATACTCAGCTTGATGACAAGCTTGGAGGGGCTGAAAAATTTCAAGCATTGAAGTACAAAATCTCCCTGATCCTTGAAGAAAATGATTTAGATCAGTACATCACTGAGGAGGTTCCAGAACCAGAGGGAGATGAGGATGAGGATGCTCATAAGAGAATCATAGCTAAGGCCAAGAGAATCATAGCATATTCTATTAAGGATGACCTCATCCCCCATGTGTCATCATTCAAGACATCGAAGGAAGTATTTGATGATTTGACAAAAATGTTCAAAGGGAAGAATACCAACTGAAAGATTAATTTGAGAAACCCGTTGAAGAATGTGAATATACAAAATTCAAAGACTATACAATCCTACTTCACAAGGGTTTCTCAAATAAAATAACAACTTGAAGCAGTTGAAGTGAATGTCAAAGAAGGATAAATTGTAATGACTACCGTGAATGGTCTCCCTATATCATGGGACTCATTCATTCAAGGAATTTGTGCAATAAGGAAGTCATCTCTTTCAACCGACTCCGAGAATAATGCACAGAAGAAGAATCTTGAGTCGTAACAAGAGAAGAGGAGATGGGAGAAACTAAAGATCATTCTCTCAAAGTTCACACTAGGAAGAACTATAGGAAGAAGGAGGAGATCCATCATCACAACAATAGAAGATGTTTTGATATGGCCTAAAGGAAAGAAAATAGATGATGCAAAAGTGATTGGAGAAGTGTTGATGTATTTGTAACATTAGAAGATATTCTGATGTATATTATCATTATATGTTGTTGTACCCCCATTGGAGATGTGTTTTACCTCCTTGTGGGATGTCTTTATTGTGTCTAGACCTTGAGGTACAACCTCCGTTGTAATTTGGGTCAATAGTCCCTAGTGTGACATCATGTAATGTGTATTTGGAGTCTCTCTAGGAGAAGTTGGCCATATTAGTGAGGCAGGTCAGACCAATCATGTATTTGGTCAGTCACATGAAAGGTATAAATAGGGAGGTGCTCTCCCTCATTTATACACACCTCACACACTCTCAATTTTGCATGAGAGAGAGAGAGAGAGAGAGAGAGAGAGAGAGAAGGGAGGAGAGATACATAGTTGCTGAATACTTCTTATTACTGGGATTGATCATCTTATGACACAGTCTTTGTGATTGTACTATTCTAAGGAAGTTTGTGGGGTTTTCTTCTTTGTGGTTTCCCTAATGAAAACCTTTGTTTCTTGTGTATCTGTTATATATTATGCATATTCATGCACTTTTTATCCTTTTAGACAAATATCTTAAATAAGCTAATAAGATCTAGAAAAGCTAACATTGTATTAGAGCCTCTCTGAAAGAAGGTATTGTGCAGCTGCAGAAACTAGGGCTTCCTAGTTCAAGGTGTTCTCTCCATGGATCATCAAGAAAGGAGGACTAGGCTAGCTCACCTTAGTAGGGCACATATTTTGGTGGAAGTAATTTCATATTTGAATCAGTTTAATTTTTGACCCTGACACTGATGCCGGGAGAAACAAGGGCATCAAGTTTCGGAGGCTTCCCACCTCGGTCTTCAGAAAATGACTTTGTCGAGAAACTCACCTCAAGGAGGCACATCTTTATTCCCAAACTGAATTCCCAGACTCTAATTTTGGAAAATTAGGGTTTCTATGACAAACCGTAGTCCATCCAGCTCTGGAACCAGGTCGGACACCTCAAATCGGTAAGGTCTAAATCTTTTATTTCCCATTTGAGGTTCTCATTTGAAAATATGACTCACCGTACTCAGCTTGATGACAAGCTTGGAGCCGGGCTGATAAATTTCAAGCATGGAAGTACAAAATCTCACTAATCCTTGAAGATAATGATTTGGATCAGTACATCACTGAGGAGGTTCCAGATCCAGAGGGAGATGAGGCTGAGGATGCTCATAAGAGAAGCATCAAGAGAATCATTGCATATTATATTAAGGATCACCTCATCCCCCATGTGTCTTCATTCAAGACACCAAAGGAAGTATATGATGCTTTGAAAAAGATGCTCGAAAGAAAGAACATCAACTAAAACATGACTTTGAGGAGCCAATTGAAGAATATGAAGATACAAAACTCGGAGACTATATATTCTTACTTCATAAGTGTTTCTCAAATCAAAGAACAACATGAAGCAGTTGAAGAGAATGTCAAAGAAGGAGAAATTCTAATGAATACCTTGAATGGTCTCCCTAGATCATGGGGCTCATTCATTCAAGGAATCTGTGCAAGTTGGCCGATCTCTTTCAATAGAATCCAAGATGAATGTGCATAAGAAGAAGCTCGAATCATGACAAGATAAGAGAAGATGGGAGAAACTGAAGATCAATCTCTCACAGTTCACACTAGGAATAACTTCAAGAACAAGGAGAATAAGGATAACTTTCAGCACAACAAGAAGAAGGACAAGAACCAAAAGAATACCAAGAGAGATCCTTCAAATGTTCAATGTTATACTTGTGATGAAAATGGAAATTTCGCAAGAAACTTTCCCATAAGGAAAAGGAAACACCATGATCATGTTTCTGAAGATGATGAACCAACAAACAAAATATTCAGAAGAGAGAAGGATGATTAAGATAAATAGTATGTGTTAACCACAACACTTATGAACACTACCTCACATGAAGAGTGGCGACGGGATACAAGGATTCATTCATTAATATGTATGAACATGAGTCACCTCACAAGATCAAACTTGGGGATGATAAAAGGGAGTGGAGAAGCTTCATACAAGCTTGACTCCAGGAAATCCTTAAAAATAAAAAATGTGCTATATGTTCCAGGATTGAAGAAGAATATTCTCTCCATCTCAGCACTAGATGAAAAATAAATTAGGGTTTATTTTGTTGATGGCCAATTTCTTTTGTGTCCCAGAGGGAATACAATAGACACTACAGAATTTGAGGCTAAAATCCGATGGCTACCATGTCTGAAATTTGATACTAATCTGTCGGTTATTCGACACATACACTTTTTTTTTGCCATCGGTGGTGTAACATCAGATCTCCAACCGTTGACTAATAAGGGTCAAAGCTCCAACAGACCATTGTGTCACATATTCAATCGTTATTCCTTCCAAAGTGCCAACCAAAATTGCATAAACCATCAGAAATCCGACGTCCTCCAACCCCTGAAGAATCGCCCGTCCGATGGAAAAAAATGTCTAAGAAATGGTGGTGTCGTCGATTTTTAATTCATATAGTGTTGGTACTCTGATGCATTCCGACACTAGAAGAATCGGCCTTCCAACGTACTCCGACATTTTAACCGTCGGTCGTCCGACGGGAGGAAGCATCAGAGTCATGGCACGGCCATCGGATGGGTTGGTTGGAGTGTCGAAAGAACGTCGAAAAGGCGACACTTGTTGATGGATTTAAAAAAAAAAATCCAAATATTTCACTTACGACCACATGGTTTCAGCCTAGAATTTGACCACTGAAGGAATCCTGGTAGCAAACTAGAGGATTCTATGTCAAGTATATATTTCATCCTTGCACATATAGTTATCACAACTACTTTTCTCTTAACTTTACTTTTCGCCAAATAGAAAACCCAATATCCTCAAGAGAAGCACCCTCCTTTCTATTTATGGAATAAGGAAGAGAGTAATTACAAGCAAACCCTGTACTAAGTCTACAAGTGGACCACTTAACAAGACAAGGTCCAATCTAACCAATCCATGAACACTTTAAGAGAATGTTCCTTAACTAGAGACATTACAGGTGCTAAGGGTAGGTGGTTACAACACAAATTCACGGTAGTGTGAACCACATGTACAAAGGTCACGTAATCCCATGCCCACATGTTCCAACGTACCCACTTAGAAATGGCCTATGTGACTTGGCTTCCGAGAGAGTTAGAGAAAGGTTGCTTGCAATCAAGTTTTCCTAGTTGAACACAATGCAGTGCTTCTCTGGGTGAGGCTATTAGTTGGAAAGTGGAATGAAGCAATCCCCATACACTGTCTGTGTCCCTGACCTCCATTTTGAGTTGACTAAAGTTTTAAAGGGTGGTATTTTATAACATGATTAAGATGAAATGGGTCTAAAGAATTGTGTTTATCCTTCATATGCATTGTGTTAATTACTTAAGTATCTACATAAGTTTCTCCCTGTATAAGAAAGAGCTCTCATGCAAAGAGTGCTTTACATCCCCAATCTTAATAAGTGATGATGGAGGACGCTGAACCTATAGAGTCTCTAAATAGAGGGGACCAAAGGAAACAACTAAGATAAAAAAATAACAGAAATAAACTTGTTGACCAAGAGGCATTCAATACTTTTAGAATAGTCTAGCTTTGCTCAAGGAAGGGATATAGAATAAGATTGAATCATACAAATACATAACCACTTCACATAGCAAAGAGACAAAGAAACAACAGAGTATGTTACCTTAAATCATTATTAACAATGTACAGTACATATTTAACTTGACTCTTACAAATTCCAAACAACCAGTAGAATAGTACAGTAAAATAGTCTAGCAAACTTCCAAGGGATCAATACTTGTTTTCAGAATTATAGTCTTAGGGTAAACAGTAAATGGTAGATATACCGCATTTGGCACATTTACTACTTTGAAATTTCCTTCAAATTCTGGTTTTGGAGTGTACTCCAAGTCTTCAATGCCCCACCCCTACACACTTAGGAAACAAATGAAAAGGAATTGGAAAACTAAAGAAGAGAAACGATGTTCATAACAATCAATGCAACATCAATCTACAAACAATAAAAATCCCAAAACATAGTTGAAAGAAATCCCAAAACAAAGGATAGGCTGACCAATGGGCATAAAACAATGCCAAGTTTTTTTACCTCTCAATTTTTAATAAGATAGCCTTGCCCATCCACCATGTGTGAAATCATCATTATCATGTCATATTTGGCATCAAGGAACTTGAAAGGAAGCTTGGTTGTCTCTATATCAAAAGCACACACACGAACTTCAGCTCATTGAAGAAGATATGCCCTATTTTCCAAGGTAACCTTTGAAGAGTCCACTTTAACAGTGTACCATTGTCCACATCTTGCATCTGCAGGATTAAAAATCCATAAACAAGTAAAGAATGAATGTTAGTTTTTTGGTATATAAAAATATTGATGCAAAGGCTGTTGAATGTGGACTTATGATGTAGAGACAAGCCATTCTTTGTTCAAAATCATCTTGAAAACATTGAATGTGGACTTATGATGTAGAAACAAGCCATTATTTTTTCAAAAGCATCTTGAAAACATAAAATGAAGACATGAGTGTGTTGCAAAAATAAATGCATCCCGCTACAATTGACCAGGTATTCAAACAATCTATCTCTGAAGCTATCATGCCCAACCATTTATATAATCATGTTATATAACATCTATCATTTACTAATTCAATTCAAGTAACTGAGTTCTTTAAAATCCTCAAGAAACATTAAATGACACTCAATTTCTTAATCTAATCAAGGAATTTAAATATAATGATCTAACATAAATTATGTAAGCAAAAAATTATAATTAGTAAGAATATGTCACCTAATAAAACATGGATAACCAAAAATACTATGTATATAAGGCCATCGATCTAATCAAAACTCCATTTCTTGCCTCTTAACTATGGAAATGTTTCTCAACACTATCTGCAACAAGTTCCAATGGAGGAGTCAAATAGGAATAGTGAAAATTACACAGTAAAAATATAGAAATAGATGTTTTTTAATGTATTCTTCCTTACCATTCATTGAGCTCCTCTCTGTTTCAAGAATAATTTAATATTCTCTACTAAATAGAACCAATCACGTGAAGGTGGAAGCTCTTATGGCCCCTCCCCCCCTTCACATCACTCTCAACTCCCCAAACCCAATGCCTATACTTGCAAATAACAATTTATTTCACTATTTCACAATGCAAATAACAATGCAACTACAATGCAAATTATTTCCCTCAATAGTTGAAAAATGCTTTCATTAAATCATTCTTTATAACATTCATTAAACCATTCAATCATTCAATAGCTGAAAAAACCATTCATTAAAACATTAATTTAGTAAATGGCAGAAAAAAATATCAGTAAACAATTCAGTAAAGCATTCATTCATAAAACAGAGGAAAAAGCATTAATTTTTTTTATAAATAAGAATTACTCAAAATTTGTTCAGTCACTTCCTTTTTACTTTTCTTCTCTTTAAATATTTAGTTAGAGTCACATCTTCAGGAATCTGATCATCGGTCTCCCTACTAGTCTGCTCAGAAGGTTGAACTTCAGGCGAGGGGCGATGAATTTCTACAATAATGTTAAAATCTTTCATTAATATATTTATATTTTGATAAATATGAGTAATTCATTAAAAAAACATTACGAATGTGTGTTTTTACCTGCCATGTGCACATCAACATGTTCAATATTATCTCGTACTGGCCCAACCTGTTTCGTGTTATGATCTGCAGCTTCATACTTTGTAGTTGAATTTTGTAGAATTAGAATTAATGTTCATCATCTGCAATGGTCTATAAAAAATAGTAGCACATTAATAAATTCATTACCAGGATGAGAAGCATGATCTTCGTTTGGTTGGTCATGTACTTCATCCTCGACATGAACGGGATCGTTACTTTCCTGCACAAAAAGGAATAAATAATATACGTTAGTTTATTTATAAAGAACAAATTGCATGAGCATTAATAAATTATCATTAGACTATATAGTTTTCAAATACCTGGGCACCAGATGGATCAGTAGAAGATTGTGCAGTATTCATAGACAAGCTTCTCCAGCGTTCAACAACGGCATCAAAGCCATGTTCAAAGCCAAGCTTCATGTAATCCGCATTGGGCAATTCTTTGAACCGATCGGCCTTCATATTTGCATGATGTCATTAATTTTAAAGCCTTTTGTCAGAACAAAACAAAAATAATAATCTGTATGATATTTGGATGCGGATTCGGGTTTTACGATACTTACATATTGGGCCACCAAGTTGGAGTAACAACCAGGCCCAAGCTTGTGTTGGCCAATTTTTTCAATTCTTGCCTTTGTGGCCTTAGATGTGTCCGAGAGCCTAATTAAGTTTTTAAATAAATTAGTCTATGTACCAAAATTGATATAAAAACTAGTAATAATAAGGCTTACCACTACATTTTGGAATGAATTGCATACCTCCCTATTCCACCTAGTGGTATCTTTCCTTATTTTCTCAAGCCCTTCTCTTTTCCATCTTCCACCAGGGCTTTCCACTCCATAGATGGAATCATTGGAGGGTGCTCATACCTAGGGTTCTTTTCTAGGTGAACCCTATATTGGTCTCGGACAATCTTTAGATGTTTTCCAGCCTTCTGTAGTACCTTTGATGTATCAAAGGTATCTTTTCCGAACAGACTAACCAAGCGATTAGTCAGATCATCCTTTAAAGATTTTGGCTTCTTGTTCCACATTATGCGGATGGTGGGCCTGAAGATCTCCAAGGCCAAATCATATAGATGTTTATAAAATATATCATTTCCTGCAAAAAATTATTGCCATCATTAGTGAATATTAGAAAATATTATTGGTATATTAGACACAAATTATAAAAAATAAATTGAGCAATCTATAATTACCTGGAATCCTCTCTATCTTTATTGGAACTAGTTTTTCATTCACCAAAAATGTAAACTTTATTGAACCAGTGCTAGTCACACAAGAAGATCCAGGAAATGCTTCCACATCTCTATCTAGCCCTGCATCCACCCCTTGTTCTACAACATCTGTTGTGGGTGGGGCACCACGGGTCAACAGAGTTGTCTGCCATGTCTACCGGACCTACTCCCAAATTCACAAAAACCTCTGAATTGAACTGAACTATCCAAAATGAAACGAGTCGTGACAATGTCCAAATACACTTGTCATTTTTTATTATATATTATTATATATTATATGTATTTTATTAATATGTTATATTATAAGTATTTTATTTTTATTATATGTTACTTTATATTATATAAATTGCCATAATAGTATTAGGATATTTTTAATTGCTTCTTTTGCTTGAAAATTGAACTGCCTAAAAGTGCACAGATCTCATCTAGGACCCTTTAAGATTCATAATAACAACTATTGTTATAGGATTTTATTCTCCAAATGAAACACCAAAACCATACTTATCGGTTAATATTTGTGTAGGGATATTTTTTTGATCTCTCCCATAATTTATGATACTAATGGGATTGTATGCAAAAATTTATGTATGCCTTAAGAAATATTATGTATGCCCCTCTTTTAGTTACATACAATTCTCCATTCTCACTTATTGCTTGCATTTCCTTTTCCTAACATTTCCTTTTCCTTTTACTGGACTAACCCCTTTTCAACAATAATAGTTGCAGATTTAATCAAGTGTTTTTCTACCGAGGTGGCTGAGTCAACCAAGTTGACCCCCAACCGAGCTAACTCAACCTTTGAAACAATTGGAGTGACAAGTTTGGTTCCGAACCAAGCAAATCAGGGTATGACTGAATGGATCGGTAACAAAATGGTCAATTCGTCCCAATCCATACTAAATTGACCAAGTGAATGTGGGAATGCATAGGCCACACACATGACACTTCAATTCCAAAAAAAATTAACCTAGAAATATAAACATCTAGAATCTAAACCTACTTCATTGTCGAGTCAATTAGGTTTGTAGGATTCCTATACATCATAACACTATTTGGAGTAAAACACAACTTGCTTTGTGATGCAGGAGCATACGCTCATGGAAACGAATTCATCCATCGCTTGATCAAAGTCATATGAACTAAGAGACCTAGGGTCTCAACACTTGTAAATTATTTTATCTTGATTCAAAATTGAATAATCTGGAAGAGGACACTTGTCCTTTCCACTTGTAAATGTTTGGATAAGAGTTTTTAGTTTGTTAGTGAGTCACTGATGACTCGTAGGTGTCAGTTGATTTTATTGAGGACTCTATTCCTTAATTATAGGATCTGTAAACAGAAATAGAATAGAACTAGAGGTTTATTTAATGCAGATCCAAATCATTTAGTTAGGTAGCTTAGGTTAGCTCAAGGAGCTTTTTGTTAGCTCATTTTGAGGTGAGGCAGTTCGCAGAAGCTTGGGTAGCTCGAGAAGGACAGAGAGGGAAGAGAGAAACTAAGGGTTTGCCTGAAATTCACTTTCTGAACATGGTTTTTGTAAAACTAAGTTCTACATAGAGTTATGGCAGTTGGTGCCTGCATCACCTGCCAAGCATGTAATATCTCTCATGAAATGGACCAGCTCAATGAGTAACCTTCAAGCATGTAATATCTCTCATGAAATGGTGTATAAAATAGTGTAAGCATGCTTCAAATGATGCCTCAATGAGTAACCTCCTGTAGAGTGGATGTTTTAACCTCTGTGCACCCACGTTGAGCTAATGCAAATCCAAAAGTTCTACACTCTGGCTAAAAACACAGTCTCCATTTTAACGCCAACACAGAGCATATGATGGAAATCCAATGCGCTGCGGCACAATTGCTACAATGGTGTAGCCCATGGCATAATGCCCCAAGCTCTAGAAGCTTTCCCAACTTAATTTACAAACAATAAAATCAGAGTGTCATGCATACTCCTAAACCCAAACCATTATTAATGCATAGAGTAAATCCCACAGGATGAAAGCCACGAATCAAACCCAGTAAGTCAGCAATTCAAAAGGTAGTCCCAAATATTTACACAGTATAATATTTTATAAACATCGAATGAAATCGTATATACCAAATCACATTGCAGTCCTTACATAAAATCCAACGCGCAATGTATTTACATAATGAGGCATGAAGCCTCTTTTACAACAGTCAAACTATTAAAAAAGTTAAATGGCAAAGTCGTGAGTTATGGCACCATTACAAGTAATGGTGTAGCCACGGCCCAAAGATGCCAAACCTCCCAACAAGATTCCATTAAAAACCAGAGCAAGCTACATTATAAACCCCGAAGGCAGAGTTAACAAGTGCCACACGAAACCCCAACCCAGTAAATTTTTCCAACTCAGAAATGCCCAGCATGCTTACCATGGCCGTTAAGAAGAAATCCCAAATCGATAGTGTAGCATGTGCAAACCTCGGAGCACCTTCGCATTCACCTGCAGACAAACCAATTATGGCATGAAAAGCATGACCATGCCATGGAGAATACAGCGAAGCAATGCATTTTTACACAGATTGAATCTAGCTTACCTGGGAATCGATGGGGTCGTCTCCCTTCTCCAAATGCGCAGAGGCCACACTAAACCAAAATGCCAAAAACCATATTGCACAAGTAGCCAGTGACCATTAACGCATGCACAAACCCTCAGATGGTGACCATTAATGCATGCACAAACCCTCACCATAGTTTATGGAATCAACATTGTACCATATACCAACCAAGTCATATTTTAAACCCTCTATCCTATGGTTTCACCACCCTTTAAATATCAGCATAGACTTAGTACTTAGGACATGGTATTTATACCATAGTCTCCCTACCTTACGGTATGAGCAGTCCTTAACACTATCATATAGTATTTACAATGTTTATCAAGCATGTCTGTGCAAAACTAGAGAAATTGCATAATTACATCTATAGATACGCTACCAAATGAATGATCACTATAATAGCGACTCACAGATATGAGAGGGGGTGAGGCGTGAAGCCCTATTCTAAGTTCATGACCCGAACAACGAGTTTCTCATTTGTAAGGTAAGAAGGTTTGTAAATTGAATCCTTGAATAACCCACTAAATGAGGAAGGTTTTGTCTACATTCAAGCTTGTCCCACAAAGGAGAAAACATCACAACACGCACAAAAAACCCTTGTCACCCAAAAACCCTTGTCACAAAAAACATTATATATTATATATTTTTTATTTTTATTATATATTATTTTATATTATATGTATTTTATATTTTATAAATTGCCATAATAGTATTAGGATATTTTTATTATATCCTAACTTGAATAAAGAACCTTCACATTAATGAGGGAAGAACCATCTACATAACGACACATCCCTTTCTTGGATAAACGAAAATATATCTTTGAAGGATGATTGAAAAGTTGAGCATGTGAGCTTGTGAGCATGGTGGTGATGATGATGATGATGATGTTGATGATGTTGATGATGATGATTATGATTATGATGTTCATGTCGATGATGACAATGATGACGATGTTGTTGATGATGATGTTGATGATGTTGTTGTTGATGATAATGATGTTGATGACGATGATGACAATCATGATGATGATGATAATGATTGTGATGATGATGATGATGATGATATTGATGATGATGATGATGATTATCATCATCATGAGGATGACGATGAAAATGATGATGATGATGATGACGACGATGATGATGATGATGACAATGATGATGAAGATTATGATGATGATGTCAATGATGACAATGATGATGCTGATCGTGACAACGATGATAATGATGATGATGATGATGAATATGATGATGGTGGTGATGATGAAGATGATGAAAATGATGATGACAATGATGATGTCGACGTTGATGAAGGGAGACAATAATGATGATGACAATAATGATGATGATGATGATGACAATGATTATGATGCTAATGAAGACAATGATTATGATTATGACGATGATGATGATCTCGATGATGATGATGATCTCGATGATGATGATGATGATTATCATCATCATGAGGATGACGATGATGATGATGTTGATGATGAGTATCATCATCATGAGGATGACGATGATGATGATGTTGATGATGAGTATCATCATCATGAGGAAGACGATGATGATGAATATGACGCACCATTTGTATCATCATCTATGTCAACATTGTAAGAATTATCCATATCATCATTGTCATCATCATCAGTTACACTCATCCTGTCATCGTCAGAATAATCTTCAACGACATTGTCTACTACATCATCTGATTCAACTATTCCTTGGACATCTTTTGTTGGATCATCATTGTCAGATAACTCAAGTTGATCACGCTCTTTGTCATCATATTCTTCTTCCAGAGAACCCTCTTCATTACCATCATCTAGGTTATACTTTATCGGCCTTCCCCTTGGATCGTGTCTCACAACAAACGACCAGCCCACTTTACCTAGAACCTCTGAGTAAAATACTTGTTCACATTAGCTTGGAAGAACATAGGGCTCTATTCCTAGCTCAAACAACCTTGTGTTTACCATGGTAAATCCATTATCATGTTCAATAATAGTTATATCGAGATCACGTTGATTCAATCGTAACCTGTACCATTTGATAATGAATAGAACTACCTTAAAGGATTTAAAGTCACACTGTATAATATCTTCCAAATACCCATAGTATCAATTTTCTGAGACTTCTGGATGTTTGTTAGTTCTAGATGAAACATTGGTAACCTCAAAGACAGCTGAAACCCCAAAATCTGATGTTTTCTTTGTTTCATCCAGTTTTTTGATCCGATATCTACCTCCATTACAGACCATAGCCTTAGGGTGTTTCACCTGCAATAAGCAATACACAAAAAATATTACACAACCAATTAGTCCTTATGCAACAATACATGGGAAAAAAGAACATGTATGTCAATATGTATCAAACAAAATAAAATATTTAGAGGGATATTTGATTAATTATATACTTGCCATTTTATCTTTTACACCATATGCCAAATCGATTTCCCTTTCTGTTAGATTGTTATCTCCATTGCATTGTGATTCTTTTACCAATGAAGCCACACCTTCCCATGATATTCCATGACCTGATTGTGCGCATCGTTCAATCCATACCTTCATCTAGTCAAGATTGTTTGCGATGTATAAATGAATTGCATCCCATTCTCGACCAACTGTTTAATGACAATAACCATTAAAATCAAAGAAAGGTGTAAATCTCCTGAACAAAGACGTATATGCTCTTAATTGAATAAATTATGACTAGAAAATACAATTAGAATATGAAGGATATAATAAAAATCCAGTAGCTAATAATTACCTTTCAGCTTCCTCAATATACCTTTCCCCTTCAGTTGCTCCCCTTCAAATTTGTTATTGGAGTCCGGATCACAAATGCGACGTAAATTGAGCTTTGACACTAAAATAGGAAGATATTCACTAACATACAACATGTTTTGGTATACCATATATCCTTCCATCATAGAACCCTCCGGATGTGCTAGTTGTCTCACCAAACCCTTCATAAATTTCAAGTGCCTCTCAACCATCCACATGGACCTTGAGTGCATAGGTCCACACAACTCAATCTCCTCAACTTGGTGTATGAGGTAGTGTTCCTATGCATTGAAAAATGTTGATGGTAAATGCTTCTGCATTTCACACATGAGACAAGGAATTTCTCTCGTCCAATACTTTATATCTTCTTTATGGATTTCTTTAGATGTCAACCATCTACAAGTGATGCAAACCAATAATGATATTTAAC
>LPNX011136335.1:0-58730 GCA_001517045.1 Pseudotsuga menziesii | reverse complement strand
CGCAAACCTTAGTTTATGAAATTCATAGCTATATATTTATTCACACTAAGCTTTTTCTTAATCATTAAATTGATGCAAAATCATAATCGATATTTTTTCCGTAAGCATATTTATGCATAAAAGATTTAGTTCTTCACTAATGGAAAATACATTTAGTTATAAGCATAAATAGTATAAGTTACAAACGTCGATAAGCCTTGTGCTATCGTGTTTGAGTTTATAAAGTAAATCTCATAATGCTTGGAAGATACAAATTAAAAGGCTATTACATCACCTAGCCAAACTATGAAAATAAATTATTTCTGACAGACTTTGCATAAGATAATCATATTCTCACCAACATTTATATTGTGACTTGATAATGTTATAGAGCATAGTTTTAATTAAGATCATGAACTTTATAAACCTTATCTGTTTTTAACCAGAACTACTGGTAAACTTGAATGCATTATAAACAATATAATTTATGTGTGTATCATAGAAATTATAGATCAGTGGGTGGAAAATACTCGTATTATGGCTATGAATCCTGTACATAGCTTAGATCAACAAAGTTTAATAAATTTTGGTCATTTAACAACCATGACAAGTACTTTTAGCTTCTCCATGTTTTTGATTAGTAACATAATCTTTTAAAACTGTTTAGTACTTGTATGAGTTAATAAATCAATCTCTCTTGAAGAATTGACATAAGTTAAGTAATGTGGTTAGAGGCTTAATCAAAAAAAAGTATTATAAAATAAAATTAGAAACTGGAGCAGAACCATCCCTCTAGACTCTAAGTCCTTAAGACTTGGTATTGCACTGTAATGTTTAGAACCTTATAGGCAGCAATCTTCATTACAGAAGATGAATAACCAGCAGTTCCTTATACTAATATTTAAGATGATAATGTATAATATTGTTTGAACAATCATTACAGCTTTATAGGTTATAAACTCTAGGTGAAGTTAACTTACGGCAAAGATCACAAGTGGTGAACCAAGGAGAATAAATACTATCACTATTTACATATAAGAAAGAAACTATTCTATATTTATATCGTTGACAAAACTAATTGAAGAAACAAACTAATTGTTTTACCTCATAGAAGTAGAGTGATATGTAACAGTTTATTTACCGAGTTTTCTATTTTGCAAATTGAAATACAGCTGAATGCTTTATGGAATTAAAAGGTGTTACTCGATCATTCATACATGTAAACATGTAAGGACAAGTAAACTTTCTACGTTAGCTTAAAAGCTAAGTAAGCCCCATAATCCAAGACAGTTCCACCTACTTGTCGCAAATTAAAACTCATCAGCAAACTGAAAGAGGAATTATTGCACAAGTTAAACCTAACCTTGTATTAAAAAGTAGAATGTTAAGTTACTTAATTAAGATTATTTATTAACTAATATGGTAACCAATTCTTTTATAAATAACTATTAGCTGTTAGCAGACCACATTCTCAACATTTTATGTATTTTCAAAATTTTAAATTTTTATGAAAATTTGGGGTTTTGACATGTGGTATCAGAGCACAAGGTTTAAACACTAGGCCTTCATGAAGCCTAACTAGATTTCCTAAAACAGTAAATTAAATTATTATGCTGATGTATTTTATTTTAAATGTTATTCAACAGAGAATTGTTTTCTGAAGTTTAATAGACAGGTATGGAAAGGTTGGAAGAGTATGCAGAGGAGGAGTCTCCAGTTACTGAGACAGGAAATATACCAAGAGATCCTATACCAGAGGATTTAACTACCAATTCTTCAGAATTGTTACAAACTGTAAAGGACCAAAAAACTGAAATGGAGTCTGTAAAATGAGAAAATGAAAGGATTCTGAGGGCTCAAGAAGAGATGAATCAAATCATAACTAAAAAGTTCCAAACTAAGAGTAGGGGTAGAAGAACAGAATCAGAAGATACCAATCATCAACGTAAATCTAAAATGATGAAACATACTAAAACTGAAAGTAGTTCGCCTTCTGAAGTGTTTGGTGAACAATGAAATAACCATTCTACTAGTGACAGTAGTGATGATAATCAGTACACTAAAAAGAGGAAATACAAACCTTATGAGAAAATGTTTGGGGAATTCAAAAAGATAAAACCACCAACCTTTAATGGAGAGACTGAGAAGGGGGAGGAAGTTGAATCCTGGTTATCTGGGATGAAGAAGTACTTCCAAATATACAACTATTATAATCAATTAAAGGATACAATGGATATTTATAACCTCTCAGGAAAGGCTGACATTTGGTGGAAGGACTTGAAAAGAGTTAAAGGAATAAGAGAGAAAAATGTAAACTGGAGTACCTTTAAGAGGCATTTCAAAAATAAATTTCTATCTGAGAAATATTATGAGGAGAGAGCCAAAGAATTTTATGAGTTAAAGTTAGGATCAATGACAATGAAGGATCTGAACAGCATGTTCTTAAGTCTACTTAGGTATGTACCATACCTCGTAGATAAGAAACCAAAGGTACAACGATTTCTTAGCTGTCTCCCTTATCATATTAAGAATAGAATTGAATATGATAACCCAAATACCTTGGAAGAAGCTATGAGAAAGGATAACTTCTGTTTTGAGCAGAATCAGAAGAAAGAAAGCTTAGCCAACTAGAAAGCTAAGAAAAATAATAATCAGTTTGAACAAAAGAAGAATGATTTTGTGCCTAACAGAAATTTTAAGAACAATAAGGCAAAAAATTATCCTAATAACAAGAACTTCCAAGGAAATAAGAACAGTACACCCAACAACCAGAATAATTCCAAAGGTAAATATTTTGCAAATAATCATGCAAATTTTACCAAGAGCTTTGAACGCAAAGAGCCTGTCAAGTGTTGGGAGTGTAATGGCCCACACTATGCTTCAGTCTGTCCAAACTGGAAGAAGACTGGTAACAACATTCATACCATATAGGAGGAAATGACCGTTGGGTAACTAACAAGGACCATGCCCAGGATTAACACGGCTTTGGAGAATCGAAAAGCTGAATATCAGACTTCCATCGTGGAAGTAGAAGGTATGATAAATCAGACCCCTATAACTATTTTGATTGATCCAGGAGCTAGTCTCAGTTATATTGCACCTGAAATAGTAGAAAAATGTAAGTTATTTGGTGATAAGTTTGAGAATTCATGGTTAGTTTAGTTAGCCACAAGTGCTAAAAGAAGGGTAACTTGCTTTGTTAAAGAATGTGCAATAGTTATGGATAAATTTGAAACTGTTGTTAAACTTAATGTTTTTCCTCTTGGTTCTTATGATTTGTTGATTGGTATGGACTGGTTAGAAAAACATAGAGTAATTCTAAACTATTATGATAAAACTTTTACATGCTTAAACAGTGATGAAAAGCCAGTAAGTGTTAAAGGAATCCCTAGAAAAACTACCATAAGGTAGATTTCTGCCTTACAGCTTAAGAGAGATGTTAGAAAGGGATGTAAAGCTTATGCAGTAACTATAACTATGAGGAAAGTTTAATTAAAACAGACAAGTTAAAATTGGAAGACATACCATTCTTAAGACAATATGTCGATGTATTCCCAGAAGACATTTCGGGATTACCTCCAAAAAGGGAATTGGATTTCACCATTGAACTGGTACTGGGAGCAGTACCTAGTTCAAAAGCCCTGTATCAAATGAATATACTTGAAATTAATGAATTAAAATCTCAATTAAAAGAATCAATTGATAAAAATTATATTTGACCAAGCATGTCTCCCTGGGGGGCACCTGTCATCTTCATCAAGAAGAAGGACAGAACTATGCGACTTTGCATAGATTACTGTTAGTTAAACAAGATGACTATCAAAAATCGATATCCATTACCCTGCATAGATGATCTATTTGATCAACTACAAGGAGCCACAGTATTTTCAAAAATAGATTTAAGGTCTAGATATCATCAAGTAAGGATTAAAGATGAAGACATCTTTAAGATAGCTTTCAGAACTAGATATGGTTATTACGAATTTGTCGTAATGCCATTTGGGCTTACTAATGCCCCAGCTGTCTTCATGTGTTTAATGAATAATGTTATGCATAAGTATTCAAATAAGTTTGTAGTCGTATTTATCGACGACCTTCTAATCTATTCAAAAGGGGAAGAAGAACACAAAGAACATCTAAAAATTGTTTTGCAAGAGTTGCGAGTACATCAACTCTTCGCAAAGTTTAGTAAATGTGATTTCTTCAAGGATAAGATTTAGTATTTAGGTCACATAGTGACCAAGGAAGGAATTTCTTTAGATCCTGAAAAGATAAGGGCAATCGAAGATTGGCC
Organism: Pseudotsuga menziesii; assembly: GCA_001517045.1. NCBI lineage: Eukaryota > Viridiplantae > Streptophyta > Pinopsida > Pinales > Pinaceae > Pseudotsuga > Pseudotsuga menziesii. The sequence goes on along the minus strand of LPNX011136335.1, from coordinate 54,457 downwards.
AATTCCTAAGGATGTGACGGATTTTCGATCTTTCATGGGCATTACTGGTTACTACCTGAGGTTCATTAAAGGTTTTTCAAGGATAGCAAATTCGATAAATTCCTTGCAGAAGAAGGGAAAGAAGTTCGACTAGAATTAGAAATGTGAAGAAAGCTTTAAAAACTTAAAAACTTTATTAACCAGTGCACCTATTTTAAGAATAGTAGATCCTACTAAATAATTTGTGGTTTGTACTGATTCTTGCAATGATGGCTTAGGCAGTGTTCTGACTCAAGAAGGGCATGTTATTGCCTATGAGTCTAGAAAGTTAAAATTCCACGAAAAGAATTATGCAACATATGATCTAGAACTAGTAGCTGTAATACACGCCTTAAAGATGTGGCGACATCACCTAATTGGCAGAAAATTTGTTTTAATGACCGATAATAAAGGATTGAAGTATCTTTTAGATCAGCCTAATCTAAATGCCAAACAAGCCAGGTGTTTAGCTTTCTTAAGCGAGTATGATTTCGAAATTCAGCATATAAAAGGTAAAGAAAATAAAGTTGTTGATGCATTAAGCAGGAATGCAAGGCTGAATTTTGCAGCAACTATCAGCACCTGTGTTTCAGACTTAGATGAACAGCTTAAAGAAGGAATAGAACAAGATGAAAATTACCAGAATTTGCAAGTCAAAGTTAAAGAAAATCCAACAGAAAACTTAATTAAAGGTTACAGTTTAAATGAAAAAGAATTTTTACTGTATAAAGATAAACTGTATCTACCTAATGTACCTAAAGTTAAGCTATGAATTCTGGATGAAATTCATAAAACACCATATTTAGGTCATTCAAGTTATCAAAAGACTATCACCATGTTAAGAAAAGAGTATTTCTGGCCAAATATGAAAACTGAAGTAGTAGAATATATTGCTAGGTGTTTGGAATGTCAAAGGTTGAGTGAAGACCTTGAAAGATGAAACCCTAGTTCTGATAGGTTTCTGACAGAGTTTCGACAAAGGCTTCTTCTAGCACTGCTCTGATACCATGTTAGATTTTCTTAATATTATAACAGTATATCTTAATCCCATTCGTCAATATGATCACTAGAATATCGACAAATCACATAACAATAATATGACAATAACACAAATATTTTTATCCTGGTAAACCAAAATGGGAGAAAACCTAGCAACCTTCCTCTAGAGATGATAATTCCGAGATCATAGTACAATGAAGAAGAAAGAGAAAATATCGAAAAGCTTTCCAAGGATAAAAACCCTAAAAACAATCTTCTTCTGTAGTATATCAGAAATTCTCTCTCTCCCAAAAACTGCGAACTTCATTAAGTTGTTGTGCTGCTTTTGTTTGGAATAATGGGGAGGTGTGCCTCCTATTTATACTGATTTTCCATGAGGAAAATTACTGGGGATGAATTCTCTCTTGGGGGAGAAATAAAAAACCTTTTTATAATTTTATTTTATTTCTTTTTAATTGGTGGCTTTTCACCCCAAGGTTTACATTGTTATTTATAGGGTTTGTACGACAAGTTCAACTCCCGTAGGAGGTACAATACAAGTACAATAGAATATATTCTGAAGTTGCACAAATTTCAACATATAGAGTCCCTTACTGCGCAATAGAATTCCAATCTTGGCTTTCCATTCATGATAGTTGAAGGGAATCATGATCATATCTAAAGAAGAATCCATACTGAGATGTTGATGCGCTCAACAAGATACACTATGTAACCTGCATGAAAAAAAACTAAGAGAAAAATTAGTAAGCTCGATTCAAGCTCTTCTTAAGAGAGGAATAGGAGAATGGATGGGCTCTAATAGAGACAACATATATTGTTGTTGTAATTGTAAATTTAGAATATATTTTGATGTATATTACTATTGTATATTGTTGTAGCCCTATCGGATATGTTTGTTTCTCCTTTCAGGATGTCATCATTGTGTATGGTCACTGAGGTAAACCCTCTATTGTAATTTGGGGAAATAGTCCCCAGGTTAAATAAAGGAAAATGTATTGTGTGTATTATTAGGTTGGTCGGCCACAAAGGTAACCTAGCTAACGTAGTTGTTGAGTTAACAACTCAACGAAAGAATATAAATAGGGAGTCACCCTCCTCATTTGTCACGCACTTCACTTGCTCTCTCATGAGCACTTTAGGAGAGAGAGGGAGAGGAGGGGAAAAGAGTTGTTGTAGATACATTGTTCTTGGCTTATTCTATCTTGTTATCCTGTCTTTGTTATGGAATTATTCTCAGGAAGTTTGTGGGGTTTTCTCCTTTATGGTTTCCCCGATGAAAATCTTTGTATCTTGTGTGTATTTGATGTATTGTTGTGCTTGTTATTCTTTCAGATAAAGTTACTAGGTAAATCAACTTAGAAAAATAACATGGTATCAGAGCCACTCTGAAAGAATGCATTGTGCAGCCGAAACACAACTGCAATGGTAGCTACTAGAAATTAATGTTTCATGCTTGAAAAACCTAGAAGACTAAATCTAGTCATCTTGTCCCTTTCTCTATAACTCGGTATTGGAGAAGGATCAGGATACAAAACATTTACAGGCCTAAGATGAAATCTTTTTGTACCTTGTGTGAAATTTTTAGCCTAAAATTCTCTATACTTCAAGAGATATGATTCCTCCAAAACAGGGTCCAGCCTCCTCTAGAATACAGTCATAAACATGTGACCTAGGGAGAATTTCTATATCTTGGGATAGGAAGGTCCAAATTAAATTTCTCAATATGTTGCAGGTAGGAAATGGAATGTAGTTTTTGTGGCCCACTTTTCATACCCCGGATGTGAAACAGCGACACATGGATGTTAGTACAAGTTCGCTATGATGAACAGTCACCTTGGTAAACTCAACATGAGTCTCATTTGGAGAATCCAAATATGTTGTAACCTGTGGGTTTGGAAAGAATACATACCAAGCTATCTTAGTGCAAATTTTCAAACTACAAGGACCAGAAACGTCGGAGATACAATAGAAAAAATATCATATAAGTCTGCATAAGAAATTGGAGAAACTAGGGCTTCCTGTTCTGGGAGATTCCCGCCACTTTTTTTCAGAAAATGAATACATTAGACAACTCACATTGAAGAGGCACATATTTTTGACTAATTAGAAGTTTGGAAAAATAGGGTTTCTCTGGTAAATCCTAGATCAGCAAGCTATGGAACCAGGTAAGACACCTCAAATTGATAAGATCCAAATCTTTGATATTTCCATTTGAGTTCTCATTTCAAAATGACTAATCACACCTATATTGATGATAATCTTGGTGAATTTAACAAATTTTGAGCATGGAAGTATAGGATCTCCCTGGTCCTGGAAGAAAATTACTTGGATCAATATACTAGTAAGGAATTTCTAAGAGCCTGAGGGAGATGAGGCTAAGGATATAGCCAAGAGAATCATTGCAAATTCCATTAAGGATCATCTCATCCCTAATGTGTCATCCTTGAAGACAACAAAGAAAGTGTTTGATGTTGTAATGAACCAATCAAAGAAGAAGACGAGATTGTTATAACCACCTTGAATGGCCTCCCAAGATCATGGGATTAATTCATTCAAGGAATGTGTGCCAGAAGCAAGTTGATTAATTTCAGGAAACTCTGGGAAGAGTGCACACAAGAATAATCTCAACTCATAACAAGAGAAGTGAAGATGGGAGAAACTGAATATCAAGATCTCACGATTCAAAGAATATTCATCAAGCGGTGAGGAATATGTACTCTAATCCATAAGGATTCAACTCATGAAGAACCTCTTATCCATCTCAGCATTTGGATAAGAAATGATGTAGTTTTGAATGAAGAAGATGATGAAGTAGAAGACTCTAGGACATTAGGATTAAGAAGGAGTCTACCCACCAAACAAACAAAGATAATTATTCAATTGTCATTTCATGATATTTTTTGGTCTTCCACTTGTTTATATTTAGTTAATGTGTTATGCATGTTTAAGTGTTTGCATTTTTACTACTGAATTGCACATAATGGATAAGAATTCAATGATGTTGTACAACATTCCATCGCTACTTATATAGATTGAAACCTCTTTGCTAAAATATTAGGAGTACTAGACACGCTTAATAAAATTGGGGTAGAAGGAATCTAGAAGTTACTATATGTGTACGTGATGTGGATGAATTTTGTAGCATTTTCTAAGATAGTTGCATGACTGTGTGACATATATCTTAATGCATTAGATTAATATGTTTTGGAAATAATGAAATGTTTCTAATCATGAAACTGAATTTGACTTGTAGATCATTCTGAAGAACAAGTAATGACAGTTCATAAGAGGAACCTGAAGCTCCCTAGGTCGGAGACACCATGGTGAAAGAAAGAGATTCAGAAGAATATAAAGACAATGGTAGATCCACCTCAAGAGATGAAGACCATATTGGGCATGAGAAATCATCCAAGATGAATAATAGTATGATGAGACTTCTAGATAAATAAAGAGGCCTTGGACACACTCCAGTTATGTGACACAGTTGAGTGACATCATTGATGTAGACCCTTTTAGCTATGAAAGAGTAGCCAAGAATAAAGCAAAATAGACTATGATCAAAGAGTAATAGTTAATCAAGAGGAATGATGTATAGGATGCATTTTCAAGATATGAAGGGATTTTTGTAGTGTCTTTCATATGGATCTACAAGATCTAGGATGAAGCATATGGAAGCATCGATGGATACAAGGAAAGATTCATAGCACAAGGCTTCTCACAGAAAGAAGGAATAGACTACGAGGAGACATTTGCACCAGTTGCGAGGTACACTTCCATTATATCCAAATGTGTAGGTATGATATGGGAGATACACAAGTTGGATATCAAGACAACATTCTTGAATGGTGTATTCGAGGAGGAAGTGTGTGTAGAGCAGCCACTAGGATTTGAGACACATAACAGGAAGAATCATGTGGGAAAATTAAAGAAGGCCTTGTACGAGCTCAGAAGGCACCCATGGGATAGCACATACAGTTACATGAGGAACTTGAAGATCACCTAGAGTGATGAAGATATTAATATTTGCTACAAGGTTGAAGATGAAATCCTATAGAGGACGACAAGCTCACTGATGGGTGCAAAAGGAAATTTTCAACAAATCTCAAGAAAGAGGATCTTGAGATACATAAAAGGTTAGTAGAAGAGGAAGCTACTTGTCACTCCATTACAAAATGTTTCGATACATAGAGTACAAAATGAAAAGGGAGGATGATACTCTGCTTCATAAGCAGTGACTGCATAACATCCTCAAGTTTGACATGGTACAACAGGATGGACATCTTCCTGATGGGCCTAGGATATACTGAGAGTAACGTGGATTCCAACCTTTAATTCAGGGTTGAAGGAAGAAGACCAATGATGCTTCTTCTATATGTCTATGTTATGTTCCTGATAGGAGAGGAAAACTCATTGAAGATGCAAGGAGGATACTTGCCACCGAGTTCGAAATAAAAGACCGAGGGATAATGCACTACTTATTAGGCATGGAGGTGTGGCAGAGTGCGGATGGGATTTTCCTTGGTGAAGGAAAGTATGCAATGGAGATTCTGAATAAATTCAAATGCTGGACCGCATGGCGATAGCCACACATATGGCATCGAACTTGAAGCTACTGTATGATGCTCCATCAGAGTCGGTTGATGACATGATGTATTGTCATATGATTGGATCATTGATGTATTTGACGAATATGAGACGAGACATATGCTTTGTTGTGAACACACTGGTCTAGTTCCCGACGGATTCGAGACATGTCCACCTGGATACTGCAAAGCATGTAGTGAGGTAAATGAAGGATATAGTTTAGTATGGGCTTAAGTATGATACAAATCATAAGACTAACCTGCATGGTTATGTTGATTCAGATTAGGAAGGAACCGCCACTAAGAGGAAGAGAAACTTGGTTTGCTTCTTCAGTTTGAGATCCAATATGATCTACTCATTTGGTAGGATGCAGTCTTGCATGGTGCTAAGTATAGCCAAGGAAGCATATGTTACCACTTTCTCGGCTAGTTGTGAGGTAGTATGTTTTTTTTGAAAGCTACTATCTAATTTGATTGATCTAAGTTGCATTTTTGTATGATGCATAGAAGAGAAGTGAAGCTCCAATATGTGATCCATATCAAGGTCCCTCGAAAGAGCGAGTGACAATTTCTAGCATAGCCGAAAATACAGGTTATTCGAGTGTAAAAGTCCTGGCGAAGTTCGTAGGTTTCTTGGATGTAATCAATCCTGTAGGTTGTCCTCAGATGTAATAAGTATTAGCAAACCTCACAGATTATCCTTGGATGTAATCAGTCATGATGTGATTTGATGCTAGAAATAAGAGTGAAGTTCGAGTACTTCAAAGAAAGAATTGGTGTGATCTAAAATGAGACCTCTCGAAAGAGCGAGTGATGATTTCTAGCATAGATGGAGAGACAGGTTGTATGAGAATAAAATCCTGGCAAAGATCGTAAGTTTCTCAGAAATAATTAGTCCTATTGGTTGTCCTTAGATGTAATCAGTCCTGTCGAAGCTCACAGATTATCATTGGATGTAATCAGTCCTAGTATGTTTCTATGCTAGAAATAGTGAGAGACCATAATACACAAATGAATGATATCTCACATAGGAAATGAGACAGGTTGTCCGAGTGGGAAAAATCTTGGTGAATCAGGATGCTTGGATGTAATCAGTCTTGTAGGTTGTCTAAGTGTAAATATGAGTCCTGGAATGATAAACAGGTTACTCAGATGTAATTAGTTATGAGATGGGTTATATCCAAATGTAAATATGATTCCTAGTGTGGTACATGGGTTATTCATATGTAATAAGTCATGTGGTTTTTTCGAGTGCAAAAATAGATTTGGAATGGTATGCAGGTTACTCGGATGTAATACGCCCCGAAGGTTGTCTGAACGAAAAAGATTCTGGACACAGGTTGTTCAAATGTAATACGTCCTTGAGGTTGACCTAGAACGTAAAAGTTCTGATGTAGAATATTGTTTGGTCATAATCAATCCTTACATATATATCTATATATGTGTGTGTTTCCATGATGATATGATAAGGTCATGAAGTACGTGGGGAGCACCTAGGCAGTTCTTCTTTGTTGGTAGAACGAAGGTTGACCATGGAGAGACGCAATGCACCGAGTGTGATCCTAGAAGGTTCTCACATAGTGGTAGATGCATGATTGTCTTGGTGACATCCTGACATGTTCCTATGTTGATAGAACGAAGGTGGTCTACATTTGGGCTATGATCTATGTGCTTTGTTTTGTTTTGTGCAGGACAAAAGAGATGATTTGTATACAAAAAGATAAAGGTAGGAAACGTAGGTTCTTACTATGGAAATGTAAAGAAGGTCATGTACTGTACCTACACGATGACGACGAGATGATGGTAGGAAACGTAGGTTATTGAAGTGGTAGTGTAAAGAAAATCCTAGGTTGTACCTACGCGGTGATCTGATACGATGAGAAGACGGTAGGAGACACTGGTTATTGTCGTGGCAATGAAAAGACTGGCATTGTTCTATACCTACGTCATGGCTTGCTCATGGATATGATGAAGACCTGGATGAGGTCTAGGCCTACATCCATCATGAAAAAGGGTTAGCTATGTAGAAACTTCCTATGATGGATAGATGCAACAGATTGGAAAAGATGAGGACAATGATGGCGATGAAGATGATGACTCAGTGATGATGACCATATGCGTTGATGACTGTGGAGAGAGAATACCTTCCTAGTTAAGAGGGAGTGTTGTTGTAATTGTAACTTTGAAATATATTCTGATGTATATTACTATTATATATTGGTGTACCCCCATCGGAGATGTGTGTTCCTCCTTTCAAGATGTCATCATTGTGTATGGTCACTGAGGTATACCCTCTGTTGTAAGTTGGGGAAATAGTCCCAAGGTTAAATAAAGGAAAATGTATTTATGTGTATTCTTAGGTAGGTCGGCCACAAAGGTAAGTTGACCGACCTAGTGGTTGAGTTAACAACTCAATAGAAGAATATAAATAGGGAGGTTCCATCCTCATTTGTCACATGATTCACTTGCTCTCTCATGTGCACTTTAGGAGAGAGAGGAAGAGGAGGGATAGAGAGTTGTTACAGACATATTGTACTTGGGTTATTCTATCTTATCAACTTTTCTTTGTGACGAAACTATTCTGGGGAAGTTTTTGGGGTTTTATCTTTTATGGTTTTCCTGATGAAATTTTTTGTATCTTGTGTATCTTTGATGTAGTGTTGTGCTTGTTATTCTTTCAGATAAAGATACTAAGTAAATTAACTTAGAAAACTAACATATAGCTCCTCAACTCTGTATAACTTAAGCAACCTTGTGCTCTGACAAACATGACAACCTGTGGCTCTAATACCATGTAGGAGAGCTCTGACACCATGTAGAAATGGCATCTCTAGTGTTAAGAAGAAAACAGAGGAAGTAGATCTAGCTACAAGATAATTCTCACAAGCATACATAAGGAAAATAGAGAGATGAATAGTAAGACTAGATACAAGAGAAGTGAGGAATGATCCAATATATTTCCATGTATTATTTATCAACTTAGTGTACATAAATAATACATCCTTGATAGGTAAATTTGAGTTTCTTAGGAGAAAACTCATTCTAGCTCAGAAATTTGACTTACCAAATATAATAAACCCCCATAGGTGGCTAAAGCACTTTCCAAATATGTCAAGGACCTCATGAATTGGATGAACCATGAGTGAGTTTTCATGAGTGATGGAAAAAAATGCTAATCGTGGAGTATGGAGAGAAAATCATGGAGTATGGGCTGGAAACAAAAGATACCAATTTCTTAGTTGACTAGTTTTACCTTTTCCATTTAAAAGCAGGATAAAAGCAGTATAAAGACAGAATCTGCAGGAAGATGCAGTTACTAATTCCGGCAGTCAATAAAGTTGGATTGATATAACCAGAATCGGAATAAAGACGCTCCTAGGGAATTGTTGGCCTCACTCTTCTGCCTAAGGCCAATAGAGGAGATCCCACATAAGTTGCTTATAGCAGCCCCCAATGTGTTTGGTTTAGTTGAATCTCACATGTTTATAGTCATGTTACTATCCAAGTTCTTATCCTTTTAAGAAGGATACAACCACTTTAACTTGGCGAAAGTAGATCCTAAGTTTGAATTTTGATCAACTATGAAAACCCTTTAATTAAACTACTAACTTACTTTAACTAACAGTGCTCTCTTAGGAAAGTCTTAATTATGGTTTTTTTTTACTTTCTTTTCTAAGTTCTGAATGAAAACACTTTAGAAAAAATAAAAATAAAATAATAATAACTAATTATTATGTAAGTGTTTTAACTCTTGATTTCTTTTCTAAGTTCTGAATGAAAACACTTCAGAAAAAATAAAAATAAAATAATAATAACTAATTATTATGTAAGTGTTTTAACACTTATAAAACAACTATTAAAATAGTACTAGTAACTTAAGAGCTAACATAAATCTATAGTAAATAAACTAACTAACCTATCTCTGGGGAGAGAAAGATTAATTAATTAAGTTAGTAACCTATAAAATATCAGATACAAAAATAACTTTAATTCAAAAAACAAACAATTTATTTATAAATTAAAAAATAATGAAACATAAACATTTCACTATTCTTGAATTATAAATATCAACAGAAATTTACATTTACTTATTCCAATATTTGAAGATAAAAATAATTAACTGATCTATATACACAAATATCTGGATTTCTCAATTAATATGTAAGAGATATTATATCCATATCGTATCAGTTAAAATCAATAAAATTAAAGATATTAATACCTGATATCAAATAATCGAAATAAACAGAGTTGAGTAATTTTACCAATAATACATACAAGTGCATCACAGTGTAGTTATATATATTAACAATTGAAGAAAGTTATTAATGAAATGTATTTATATAAACGATTTCATAAATGGTACCAGTTACCCTCGGCACATATCTTTAAAATGGAAACGCTTCAATAGAATATAAACAACATGAAAATGTCTTCATTTCAATATGTAAATTCTTTAGTTATACTCGCTTCCATCGACAGTGTGTCCTGTTCATTTTGCAAATTAAATCTTACAAAATAAAAGCAAAAATACAAACAAAAAAAACAAAATCTTGTTCTTCTATCGAGACCCCCTCTTCCTTTCTCAGACCTCTGAGGTCCAATGTATACCTGAACCAAGAAGTAGGAAGGATCAAATCCAATCCTCAAAACTCTGGTCATTTCTACCAAACATCAAATGGGTGGTAACCAAATTCTGGAAAACTCCTCTCTGTTCGGCAACGAATTTCCCCAAATCGGTTGAGGGATTTCAAAAACAACCCGCGTTCAAGGGTAAAATACCTCATTTAGGAAGTGGGTTCTGGACATTTTGAGATGATTCATTAAGGTTTTCCCGCAATCCTTCATACAAAAATTTGTCTCCGAGCTGGTGCGCGATTCCACTTGGCATTCTCAGTAATTTCACTGCATATTTCTAGCTGTTGTTGTTGTTATGTTACAACAACTTTTAGAATCCCCCTACGCTTCAATATATTTGGAAATAATACATACAGTATGATGATGATCAACACCTCTCTTTATGGATCTGTATATAACCTCTAGACTCCAGAATATCGTTTCAAATGGCGAGCATCTTAATTTTCTTTGGTAAGTACGGCTTCACATTTGCAATTGCTTCTTCATCAAACGTTCATGTTCAAAACAAAACAAGAATTTAATCAAAATCAAAGAACCAACAAGAAAAATATGAATAATAAGAATCCTAACTAATTTTGATATAATATTCGATAATGAAGAACATATTTGGCAACCCCCTTTCTGCTATGATTCAAATATGATTCGGTGAAAACGATTCTAGCAGTGAATTTGGCAGTAAGTTCCCTTTATTTTTCTTTTTTTAACTCATGGCACGTAATAGATTTCAGTTCGATCCAGTGGAAATTCTTTTGAACTTTCGCTAGCGATGTAAAATTAATAGATTCCTCAACTGAAATTTAGATCTAGTGGAAATTCTTTTGAACTTTCACTGGCATTGTAAAAGAAAGTCATTCAAATATGATGGTAATTGCCTTTAAATTCCAGATATGTTTTATTAATGATCTGACACCCGCTCTACCACTGGGCCGTGATCTTCTTTCATGTTGCAGGTGAATCTCAATTTAGGAGCATGGAAATTAGAGCATAATATGCTTTAAATTTAGAATCCTGGTTGAATAAAGGAAACTAGCGATCCAAGGTAAAGGCCATTGTAACAATCTTTGGCATCTTCTGTGATTTTAGCGAAACTGGTCTATCCCTTTCTTTCTGCTACCTTCCAAGAATTAACTTCGTCGGACCTTCGTTACCAAACTCTCTCTTTTTTACGCTATTGCGCATGCATGCAAGTAACCTAGGAGAGGGATACAAAACTATTATTAAACAATCCGGTGGATTAAATCTCATTCCTTGATGACCAAATATTCAAATAGTGGTTAGGCAGCTTTCTCAAATGTTATGGATCTCATTAACCTTTTATGTTTCAAAATAATATTTTAATTCAACCTTTTATGAATAATGGAATATCCATCCATAAAAAAATGTCTTTGATTTCATGCAATTGTCATAGATTAACTCATCCATTCTCCTTCTTATATTTATCATGACCCAACTCTAACCCCACTCTGTGAAAAATAAAATAGATATTTTATATAATTTTTATCTTTAACATAAAACAAATGTAATGTTAATTAACTTTTAAGTTTATGACTTTAAGATTATTAATCCTAAATTTGTGTGATTAATGCATGCAAATTAATACGCCTCTGACTTTATGTATGCAAATTAATACACCTCTAACTTTAATGATATGGCATGATAGTTAAATATAATAATTCACTATCCTTGAAAAGAAGTATTGGTCTCTTATGATATATGGAAACATAAGAATAAGAGGGATAAAAATTAGAGTTATGTAAACAATAAAAGACCAAGTAAAGGGTAAATGAACTTAAGGATGGTATATAATTCATGGGATTATTTGAATTATATCAAGCAACTTATATATATATAAAGTTTTAGCATAATGAAAAGGCTAGTTTTTATAAAATGTTAATGTAAATTTGGATTAAAATAATAAATTTTACATATAAAAAATTATGAAGATTTTATTAATATTTTGAGTTGATTTAATCCAAAAACTTCCTGAGTAAAATAAAGTCTAAATTACAAGATTTGAGGCATCGATATTAAAAACTCAAATTCAAATACTTAACAAAACATATGTTCACCAAATCATTTTCTATAAAAACCAAGCTAAAGAAAAAGCGCTCAAAATGTCAAGGATCTTAAAAGAAGTCATGAAATCACCTACGAACTAAGCAAGTTAAACTAAAAGAAAACAAAAGGATGAATATTTACAAAAATACTAAGAATATACAAAATTTACATGGGGGGTCTTTTATTTTCACAAAATAAAGGGGAGTTGTTGGGGTGCCAACAGGAAATTTATCAATAATAATTAAATATTGTTATCATAAGTATGGAGTGGGTTTATAATATCCAAACAACAATGAAGAACCCCTTTCCTATAGAAACAACAGTATTAAACATATATCTATTATCAATTGATAGACACATGTATCCATGCATCATAAGAGACATGAAATATGGGAGAATAGACCAAGTTGTATTCATAAAAATGAAGAACATTTACAAGAAGCAGTTACAACTATGTTTTCAATCTTGTAGAAACTCCTCTAGGTTCTCCTTATATCCATTTGAGACTTACCTAATTATAAGTTTGATTCCTTCAATAATTTTACCCATGCCCTTTCCCAAGGAATGGCCTTCATTTATAGGATTTGATGGAGAAAAGGTTGGATCAATGAAGGATATGAAGGGTCAAGGAATATTAGAATTTCTTGGAATGGAAAAGGAGGCAAGATTTGAGGGATTGACCCCCAAAAAAAAACTCATCCAAATCCAGATCCTAAATCCATGTTTGACTAGTTGAACCAAGGTCATATCTCACTTACGACTAGCTACAGAGAGATGAGATGGGATGTCATCTCTCCCCTAGAAAAAGGAACTAGAGGTCATCTCTCCCTATACAAGGAAAGGGGGAACAAAAAGAGGCATAAAAGAAGGTCTAAATGATGATATTTTGACCTCCTAATGATGGATTTTTCTTCTCTACATGGGTAGGGACCATAATAGACATTAGATTTTCTTTTTAACATGAGTAGGTATTATAATGATCATATTTTCATGGTGATAAAATAATGACATTATTTAGGTGTGACATTTAGGAGAAGTATGGATGAAATTTTAAATGAATTTAATTTAAAAATTAAACACATCAACAGAAAGGAGGATAGAGTATGTAACAAACTTAGTACAAAGAATCAAGTCTTGCATGTAACAACTATCAACACCTATAAATCAAATTTGAAGGGCATGTTGCTAAATGATTTGGGTTTAGATGAGAATTATTTACAAATCAAGAAAGCATTGTAGAAAGGAAATATACAACAAAAATACATTTATTACAACATGAATGAGGATGAAATCCTCTTGTACAAAAGCATAATTTACATACTATAAAATGATGTACTAAGAAATATTATATGAGAAGAAATGCATATTTCCATGTATGCACGTCATGAGGGATGTCAAAAAACTATTATAGTAGTGAATAAATAATACTTTTGGCTAGGCCCTGAAGAAAAATATCGCTAAGTTTATAGTTAGTTGTCTTGAATGCTAAAGAATGAATGTAGAACATAGGAATCTAGAATGATTGTTTCATCCATTACCTATACTAGAATGGAAATGGGATGCCATGACCATCGATTTTGTCATTAAGTTGCTACGAAAAAAAGGGATCATGATGCAATTATGGTGGTAGTTGATAAACTAACAAAGGATACCCATTTCAAACTTGTCAAGTCCACCCATAAAGCAACCAATATTGTTGATATCTACATGAAAGTGGCAGATAATTTTAATGGTGTTTCAAAAGGCATTGTTTCCACCAAGGATTCTAATTTCACCTCAAAATTTTGAAGGGATTTTTTAAATAATTTGGAACCAAACTTAATTTCATCACAACTTATCATCCTCAAACAAATGAAAAAACTGAAATAGTTAACTAGGTTATTCAAGACATGCTAAAAATGTATGTGATGGACTAACCAACCAAATGGGAAGAATACTTATACCTTGTGGAATTCACATAGTGGGTATTAAGATTCACTAAAAATAGGCCTATTTGAATCCTTGTATTGTAGAGATCCTAATTTTATAGTGGGCTAGGATAAACTAATGGACAAGATCATTGTTGGTCCATTAATGATAAGGCATTGAAAAACATGTAGGTAAGATTAGGCATAATTTAAAAATGGAATAGGATAGATAAAAAAGCTATGCATATAATAAAAAAAAATAGTGGAATTTAAGTTTGATGTTCTTAAAAGTAAAATAAAATAAAATGTCATTGGTGTTGGGTAGTTACATAAAGTTCATAGTTAGATTTTGTGAAACTTTTGATATTTTAAGCAATTTTGGACCAGTGGCTTATGACCTAGATTTTCCTCCATCTGTAATGACTCATAATGTGTTTCGTAATTCATCATTAAAGAAATATGTTCATGATCCTAATCATGTTCTAAATTGTTCCTTGGTTGAGGCAGAACTAGAAGGATAATTCCAGTTTTCATATTGGACCAAAAATTCAAAGTGCTTAGGAATAGGGTCATAGGGTAGGTAAAGGTACAATGGACACATGATAGGCCTGAGGAAGTGACTTGGGATAAGTAAAATTTATGAAGAAGGAATATCCGCATTTGTTTTGAAAAATTGGTTGTAAATAATTTTTATATAATGTATTCACTGCACGGACATCGAGGATAGTGTTAATTTAAGGGGGTTGGGAATGTAACGCCCTATATTTATATCCCCCTATATTTTTAATGTAAAGTGTAAAAGACAATTGTTCCTAGATATGAACATATGTATTGCATTTTGATCATTGAATTGATAAACATTTATGGCTGTGAATGAGGAGGACATTTCCAAACGAATGGGGCTATGAACCCACAGGAGGAAAAAGGAAAGAGTATTGGGGCTAAATTCTTAAATATAATAACCTTACCACTTATCCCATGTCTTGGACCAATTTTCAATTTATTATTATTTAATTAAGACCTTAGAGAGCATGAACTTGAGTTATTAAGCCTTGTTATATGATGGAAGTATATGAGGGAGTGGGTGGTTGTGTAGTGTTTCTAAAGGTGGTATGTTGTACTCCTTCTCCATGAACCAAAAAGGATCGGGACTTAGGAGTAAAAGGTTAATCATTAATTAAATTGAGAGGTAAGGATGGTGTGGTTAGGGGAGTAACTAGTAGAACTAATTGTCGAGTGTTTGTGTAGTTATGAAAGTATAACAACCTTTTTTTTACCAATTACCTAGGTTGGGGAGATGTTGTGTGGCTATAACTAGATGTTCTATGTTGAATTCCTTGTACATCCAATTATTAAATTCTCCTTAAACAAATCTATCCCAAAGGACTAAATGGTGTTTGAAATTGTTGGAGAAAATTCTTAGTCAAAGAATGGAATTTACCACCAAGTGTTGGATGGGTTATGGGAGGAAGATTACTAGTCATTATGTTTTGACCAATTGTTCTTTGGTGATGTTGGTTTTGTGAGATAAAATTCATTTATTCAACCTATGTGTTTTTATCCTCATGGTTTCATACCCTCACTCAAGGGTGGCATCCTTTCCGAGAGAATGAGGAACAATACGGGACTAAGATTGGGTGGAGAATTCATCACCCACAATCATTTCCAAAAGAAAATTTCAAGTGAGTGAATTCTCTATGGTATTTCAAAATGGAACTCAAATTGAGATGTTGTAGTGGGTGTACTAATCTATTTAGTTAAGTGATTCTATGATGAAATTAAGAATTCATTCTTATTTGATTTAAATATTTAGAAACTAAAATTATGCAAGAGAAACTAGCATATGCCATCATTGATATGGTTGGGTTTTGTTGGGAAAGTATCTCGATTCCTATTTCTATTGTTGGACATTTTATGAGTAAAATACCTTTGAAAATATTGGGTCCCTAAAACTCTATGTTTCAAATGTTTTTTCTAGATATATTAAGAGAAATTCATATCTGTAAATCATGGGTTAATGAGTGCCTATATTTTTAACTGTTTTTACTCAGCATTTTGATGGAAAAACATTCTTAGAAAATCGTTGATCAATTGTCAATAAATTTCCTCTTTCTTTGGCATCAATAAATTTCTAATTTGATGTTTGCTTACATTTCATACAAAATCTAGCAAGAAAAGTTCAACACTTTGTTCTATCCTCATGCATTCAATTCTTGTAAGATGTAGAATTTACTTGGGAAAATCGCCTTTGATTGTTTTGTTGAATCATAGCCTCTATTGAGATTACCTATGTGGTTAAAAAAATTGTATGGGAAAGTTCTTAATTCCACAACTCATTAGTAACTAATTTATGATTAGTTTGTTGGGTGAAAATATTCTTCAATAACCATGTGAGAATCAGAATAGATATTAGAAACAATTTTTAGAATGTATTGTAGAAAATCCAAAATTATTTGAGTCTCCACAATAAATGAGACTATAATAATTATTGCTATGTTGTTTCCATATTTGAAATCTAAGGGTACCATTATCTGTGGAAAATTAAAGACTCACAATATCAAAAACATATTTATTATTTTATGTGATACTTTGGGAGAGATGGAAATTGAAATGTGCTTATTTTATGGAAATTAGTATTTATGAATGGACTTTCATGAAAAAACGTATAGTATGAATTTCATGACTCGTAAATTTGGTAAATTATTTTTCCATATTTTTAAATTTATTTTTCTTCTCTGAAATTGAATTCAACAATGTTGACTTATGATGAGACTTTCATAATCATTTTTTTACAAGCATGATGTCTTGTCAGCAAATTGGGGAGACAAATTTGAGTCAAAGAGTATCGCTATGATAGAATATCAAATCTAAAAACTAAACCGCAAAATAAATATCCTAATATACAGATAATGTGGCCATTAGATACAATGAAACTTGTACTCTATTGTCACTAATAATTATGCAGATGGTATGCTAGTATATATTTATAGCCATTCACATTTCTTGTTTATCTACAACTCCATCTTCAACTGGATTCAGTTGAACACAGTACAACAAACTCCAGGTTAGTAATCCTTTGGCCTTTGGGTGGAATCCCTTTCAAAATAATGCTAGTTCTTCACATCTGGTGGCTAGGAGAAACCCCAACCGCTCTTTTGGAAATCCTGGTTCGGGCACTTCCTCACCCCAGACTCCTCAATATCAATCTCCGGCTGGACCCAATTACCCTTTCTGGAAAATTTAAACTTGCAATACTTATCAAAACTCATGAATGCCCCTATGCGCCATAATCTAACTTGGCCACCAATTCCGATTAAATCACCTTTTGACATTCCCAAGTTTGATATAAGATATGCTATTTCTAGATATAATTTGTATTCTTTATTTTGGGTTTATATTTATTTGTTAATTTTTAAAAGCATGAGGTAGCTTACTAATAGATATTTAAAATGTTTTTTTCTTGTGCTTGACCAATGAGGGTTGTAACTATGAAAAAAGTACAAAACTTTTGATCTTTCAAGTATTGTAAGAAAATAGGTTTTAGTTGAGGTCAAGTTTTGCAAGTTTGATGAGATATTTGATATTTTGCATTGTGTCATGAAGAGTTGACTAAAATTGGATAATCCATAACGATATGGTGAAATGAACTAATTAGTCTTGGTTCACTTGGTACATGGATTAATGAACAAATAATAAAGAATATTAATCTTCCAGTAATGATATTTTGTATCCTTTTGATGGATAATGGTTTCCCAATTCAATCATGTAATTGCATATAAAAATTTGTTCAAAACACATTTGTCATTACATGATATTCTTTGTGATAGATTGTGATAAAAGGTGTTATGTTGTTAGTACATTTTATGAAATGGATTTTGATTTGTTTTTCTAGGATGCATTGCAGTCTAAAGTTTATAACATGGTCCTCACAGTTCAAATTTTGATACTTTTGTTTTATTAAAATGAATTCTTGACCAAATCACTACTCACAATAATTGTAAAATTGGTGTATATTTTTATGTATAGAATATTCATATATTTCCATACATATCACACTATAGGAGTGTGACAAATTGGTATAAAAGTAGGTTTGTATCTATTGCACCTTTGGGTGAATCACTAGAAGGGTGAGAGAGAGAGAGAGAGAGAGAGAGAGGTGAGTGTTTAATCTATGTTTCTAACAAAATTTTATGCTTTTGGATAAATAGATTGAGAGTTGCAAAAGTTAAAAGAAGTGGAAATGGAGGACGACGAAATGTTTTCCAACCAAGGGAAATGAGAATGGAGGATGAAAAAGTAGAATTAGATGTGAATGTGGAAGAAATAGAGACTCAATAAACACTACCTACTTGAATGAAAAATATGCAGGATGAAAATAATAAAATAATGAAGGTACATGAAAAGAAAATGATAATATCCATTATGAAGGGAGAAGACAAAATATTTGAGAAAGGGGATATTAAAAAAACATAGGATCTCAAGAAATGTCGTTAGAAAAAAAGGATTAGAACTCACATATGCAAATAGTTTGGAAACATTATAGGGCAAAGGAAACAAGTGCAATTCATAGACACTCCCAATAAGAAGCTAGAAAGGAAGTTGAGATGAAGACCAATTACTAGGGAAACGCATGAAGATAAAACCTCCTATATTTGATGGAGAGAAAGTAGGAGCAGATGTTTAATTATGGATTCTAGAAATGAGGAATTACTTGCAATTACATAACTATCCTCGTGATTTGGAGGCTCATGTTTCAATATATAACTTTGTAAGGAAATGCCTTATTTGGTAGGAATAGTTGAAATGGGTAAAACACATAGACAAGAGACTTGGAAGGGAAAGGTAAAAGAAAAAAAATATTAGATATGATAGGGTTTTAATCATTTGTTTCTAAGATAAATTCAAATAATGATTAAAGGAATCATATTTTTCCAAGTGGATCAAAGATGGTTGAGTCTTTCAGCAAGATACCAAACCCTCTTATTAAGTGTTGGGGTTGTGGAGGTGTGAATTTGATTAGAGACTATCTATGGAAATGTAAGGAAGGGGCTAGACTTCATAATATCCAAAAATATACAAAAATAAAGGATGTGGACAAGGATATACCTCGCATGTATGCATGCTTGGATAACAATCAAGAAGATCACTAGTCTTGCATGATTGAAGTGGAAGGTTTGATTGTGGAGGGGCCTATTTCAATTTTAATTGATTGTGGAACAAGTCATAGTTATATAAACTATATCAATTGTAATATTATTGATAGATGCCATTTAGTATGAAGTGATCTCCTTCAGGTAAGAATGGTACAATTAACTACATGTGCAAAAAGAAATACCACTTCAATGACTAAGGATTGTTTCTTGGAATTAATTGGACTTCATAAAAGAACATATTTGGATGTTATACATCTTGGTTCGTTAGATTTTATCATTGGGATGGATTGGCTAGATTCACATTTCACTATTCTGAGTTTCTATAATAAGACAATCACTTGTCTTATTGAAGATAAGAAGTTGACTATAGTAAAAGGAATTCTAAGGCCTGTATCAGTTTGACATACCTAAATCGTGAAAATGAAAAAGTATCTTAGGATAGGTTTTCATCTATATCTATTCCATGGAAAATAAATAGATATAAACAAAGTACCATGTATTGGAGATTATGCAATGTTATAGGAATTTTTCGACGTATTCCAAGAAATACCAATATTACCCCCATAGAGAGATATTGATTTTATTGTTGATTTAGAACTGGGAGATTCCCTAGTATCCAAAGTACTATGAAATATAGGTATACCTCATATAAATGATTTACAAATGCAAATTGAAGAGATATTAAAGAAAGAATACATTATCCCCAATGTGTCACCATGTGGAGCATTCATCCCTTTTTTTAAGAAGAACGATGACACATTGAGGTTATCCATGGATTATGGGAA
The DNA here is from genome assembly GCA_001517045.1 of Pseudotsuga menziesii. Classification (NCBI taxonomy): domain Eukaryota; kingdom Viridiplantae; phylum Streptophyta; class Pinopsida; order Pinales; family Pinaceae; genus Pseudotsuga; species Pseudotsuga menziesii. The sequence continues at coordinate 34,316 of LPNX011136335.1, read as the reverse complement.
TCTAAATAAGCCCACAATAAATAATAAGTACCCTCTACTTGTATTGCCAACTTATTTGACTAGATAAGAGAAGAAAATGTGTTTTTTAAAATAGATATGAGATCGGGTTACCACCAAATAAGAGTTGGAGGAAGAATTAAAAAAGGCCACTTTTAGAACCATGTATGGGAATTATGATTTTATATCTTTACCTTTTGGGTTAACAAAAATATCGACCACCTTCATGTGCCTAATAAATGAATATTTCAAGAATTATTTGGATAAGTTTTGTTAGTCCCTAAGATGTGCTAGGATGAAAATTGTGCATGTTAGGGCATGATAGAACTCAATTTTTATAGATTTCAGAGATAAGTCTCTATGGAATTTTATGTAAAACTAATGTTTCTTGAAACTTTCTAGTAAATAAAGATTTATGAATAATTTTGACAGTGTAAAATGATTGTAGAGTAAATTTGCAAAGTATAACATTACTTTGGATAATAGCGAGGGAGAGTTTTAGCAGATGGAAACAAAAATAGGAATAAGAGATGCCTACATGATGAATCTTTTAATCACAAAATAAACATACTGAAATTTGATTTAAAGAATAGAATATTTTGTAAACAAACTGTATGTAAACGTAAATGATGAGTTTATTTATGAATTTTCAGGAAACATGACATTCATGGAAAAAACAATAAGAGAAAACTTCAAATACTATTACATCTCATAAAGGCTTTGAAACTGGACTAGAGTTCAAAAAGATTTGAAATATCTGCAATCAATTTCAATATTCATCAATATATTGTATCACTGACACAATATGGAGATGAACCTGTTACTCAGAACTTTATTTACATCTCATGGGGTATAGATGGACATAGAAGAGTATGATAACAATGAAGATGGACATGAAATAAAGGAAAAACATCTTTGTCGCACTCTACAAGATTAATCTCAGACAAGAATTATTACATCACAAAATAGTTCATCCACTTAACAACTGATAGAGTCCCTCTAAGAAATTGCCTGCCACGAATATTGAATTCTCGTTACATTTTATATTATTATTAGGAGTAACTAAATTCTATCGATTTTAACCAATTTACAGAAAACTTATAAGTCTATCCCTTTCACTTTGAATTTCTAACAAATTCACATCACTTGAATTTTTAAATATTTTTATTGCACACTTCTTTCTACTTCTTATATAAGTTGTTTTTCATCTCATGTACACATTAGGCTATACAACTAGTTTTCCAAATGATTGACCAGTTGCTTGAGTAGATAGAGGTATGCCTATTTTCCCCATCATTTGGTGCATCATCTGAATATTTACCTAGCCTCTAGGTGGCATAAAATCCAAAGGAGTTGGATGACTTGCAAACTGACTTGAAATTATAGGAAATTGGTGTCTACTTGGTTTCCCCTATGGTATGCTAGATGTATTCCATGTACATATTTCTTTTGAGGTGGAAATGCTATCTTGGAATCAAACCTCTGACTCTAAAATAAATTATCAGCAATGAGGACACAAAAAACCTCACATAAACTCATGGTCTATTTGGCATGATTATAATCAGGGATGGCCTGGTATGTATTTGAGATTCAGTATTCCATTGAAAGTAGCTTTTGTTTTTAAATTCGGTTAGTGGCCATCTCCATTGAAGTCCCAGTGACTACATTTAAATTAAAATAACCACGAGCATATTTCCCTTGTATGCTCATGAAGGTTATGGTTTGCACATATGCAACTACAAGGGATGACCATGATTGTATTTTGAACATTCAAAGCCATCAATGTAATGGCAACTGATCAACTACTTTTTCAGGAGAGAAAATCCATCTTTAGGGCATGCCATATTTAGGATGGAAGGGCCATTAGAATATACTCCTGTCATACTTATACATTTTTTATTTTGTACTCTTTTGAGAAATAAAATTACGAAGATGAAAAAAAACAGTTTTCTTGATAAATCAGAAGAAAAGGCATGGAGCTCAAAAGAATTGTAAGATGAAACAAATGCAGCCATAGCTTACCCCTCATGACATCAAGTTCTCATGGATTCCTCCCTCAAACTGAGATGAAATACAATGGGTAGCTTGTCAAGATGCTCCAGTTGAACGCAAATATCAGTTTTCAAAAGAAATCGCATGGAATAAAGATAGGCTATGTTCGCATATAAACAACAGGGATTACACTAGGATTTGTGAAAAACATCAAAACTCGTGGGAGATCAAAATATGTGCACCACATCTTTCAAAAAATGGATGGCGCACTCATAAGATATCCTAGTCTATATAAGTGTCTCTGATATTTTGTAATTACTAACACATGTTGATCAAAGGGTATTCCTTGAGAAGCATTTTATTTCCCTTGCCAATTCTGTAAGCCTTTCAAACACTAATTTTCTTTATTTCATATTTCATAATTACTTACCTATTTTCGATGAATGTCAAGAGGCATGTCAGTTACCCTCTCCGTGCAATAAAATATCTACCATCATAGCGTGAAGTAATAACTAGAAAAATCAATCTGGATGACTAGAATCTTCCCTCCTATGACGACACCCATAAGATGTATGAATGTGGTACACGTTTTGGCCTCTGGTGGATTTTGATAAATTCATACATCCAAGTCCATATCCCTCTGAAATTATAAAACTACCGCCGTAATTACTTATGATGTGATGATGACAATGACTTATCATATGAGGAAGGTGGAATTGGAACTTGGAAGCCCCCCTTTGATGAACAAGTACATTTATATGAACTTGGGTTAAAATTGACTTCAATAAATCATGTTTGTGTCAACTTTGTATTCCTATAAATGTTGTATTCTAGGATTTCAGAAATTCCTTTAGTAATTCATTACTCGAGTATTTTAGAGTCCAAATTGTCACTATGTTAAAATTTCCTTGCAAAACACCTTTAGACAATGAAATGAGCTTGAACTCTAGACTTTTTTTTCTCGAAAGCAATAAATTACACAAGGAACGAATGGGAAAGGGACGTGCTTAAATATTTTATTTATATAGGGCCCAATGTTAACACAATAAATCTTTCCCTTGGGAAAATATTATATTTTCTAAGGAAATAGGCTACATAATACCTAATAGGATAAGTTGTCGAGGAAATTATTCGATATGTGTTCGAACTTAACTTAGGAATAAATGGAACTACCCATAATACATGTATATGGGAAATGAATAGATAAATTTGATAATGGTTACCTACATGTGATTCTGGTGGAATACATAAGATCTTGTTTCATATCACAATGTAAACTGAAACTATTAACTAAGACTTTATGCATAGTTGTAAAACTAGGAAGTTGGTTAAGGCTATTAATACTCCAAATATTGGTCATTATATCCTTTAAGTACATTACCTTTGAGAGAGAGAGAAATATGTCAAACAAACAAATGAGTATATTTTAGGTAGAGAAGGGCATGAAGTAAAGGGAGTAAGAAATATCTGGAAGAAACATTAATAAGTATATATAAAATAAACAATCGAAATGATGATACCTTATTCTTAGTTGACATGATACTTTACGTACAACCAAAAGGTGGAGAATTTTTGGATGCCTAATATATTTCTTAATACACGATTTTATCCAACCATATTGTATGAAGCATAACATTGGAGGGAGACGTGTGTTGAAATTTTCCCAACAATAAATCAAGGCATCTAGTGTACTACATTATTGTCTCCCAATAATATCCATAATGGGGCTTTCCTAGTGAACAAATCCTGCTTTTCCTCCTCATCATTGGCTTCAAGTTTCTCAACGTGAAATGGAGGCAACCTCAAAATTAATTTCAGCATCTTGCCAAATCTATACCACTTTTTTCATTGCTCCAAGTCATTCCCACTTGAGTACACATGCACACCAGTAAGTAGGAAACACCTTTCTCAACCCATTTCTACTAATAATTGTAATAATTAAAAGGGATTCCAAATTCATTATTACCTACATAACTACAATCTAGGCTAAGATTATTCCTCCACCATATACACTAGTGAATGCATGTAATGTCCAATACAAATTTCATTTTGTTTGGGGACGAGGGGTGATTGGGAAGAAGAGTGATTCTCTCCATATTAAAAATAATAACAGCAAATATAGATTATGTGTTGAAGTACCTCCTTCATTAAGTCTTGGGTTACTCTAATATAGGACATTGACAAGCAATCAATCTTCCATTGCTTCTATAGCATGAAGGGAAAGGATAATCTATAGAATTAAGGTATTGAATCATTATTGGAAAGACAAAAGAAGGCTCCTAGTAAAAAATGGGATGTAAAAACCCTAGTTGATTGGTTCAAAATTCCTCCAGTATAAGGGTACGATATTATTGTGGTGCCCCTTCCCAACCGTAATTTCCTAAACTAATACTTTTATAATATAGACAAGGTGGTAGGTATATTGGGTCTTAATTATATCCAGATATGCATTCTATATCAAAAACCTATTAATATTGAATTCACAATTAATGAAAGTCTTCATATTTTTTGCAAATTTCCAATGTCCCCATGTGTTCCTTTAAGGAAACGTGTGGGACCTAGCCAATTGATGGAGGGATACTCATCGGGAACAAGCAATATTGAGTTTTTTTAGAAGTAAATTAAGTTCCTTCAATGCGTTATATGGATAATTTCACCTCCCCAATTAAATAATTTCCAAATAAGGCTACTTGCAAATAATGTTTCACCAACCTACTAGTTCCCTAAGTTGAGATGGAGACATAAATTTTGTAATAAAGGGATATGAGACCCAAAATAAATTTAGTTTATGATAGTCACATTTAAATGAGTCACATAAATAATAAATTCTAATAAAATAAGGTGGCATGGGTTCATGAAGCCACTTGGAATATTGTGGATCCTTTGGATGATTAGCTTCCCAACACACTTGGCATGATCTTCATCCAAATTTGAACACATGGGTAATGTAACATTATTTGAGGGTGATGTGGTGTCAAATATCATATAATTAGACAAGGAATCCGAATAAGTAAAGGAGAGTAACTCCCATGGAAGAGGAAGAGACTAGAATACATTATGTGCCACTTGGAAGGAGATTCCATGGAATCTATGACAACAAATGATGAAAGATTCGACTATGAAAAGTATGACAAATTCATACCTGAATGTAGACATATGAAAATTCTTACATGACAAGGCTAAAAATAACCACCAAGAGGTCAAATTTCAGAGTTATAGGCATCCATTTGAATTGGGGAAAGAATTGGAGCATGAAGACGAAGATAAGATCGAATCTGCATATGAAGCAATTAAAGAAGAGGAGGATGACCCACTTACTAGGGATGGAGATAATATTGAATTTTAGGTTGCACAAATCTCTCATAATATTTCTGTATTCTAGCACGAACTTAAAGGCAAAGTGAACAAACAAACTTTTAGAAAAAGAAAACTCATGCTTGAGCCTACATAAGAAGATATTGAAGAACTTATATAGAAATCTCATAATGTCCTCATAAAATATATAAGGAACAAAGAGACTGCTAACTTATAGATTCAAAAGGATTTCCAACCTTAGAATTCATTTATTCCATCCATAGAAATAGTTACAATTGTTGTACTGTCACCCCCTCAAAAGAAATCTTAGATAACCAAAACTTCAAAGGAGATCAACCCAAACAATCACTTTGATGACTCCTTGCCCCTGTCGCCAACCCAAGTTGAAGAAGAAACGTAACAAGAGGTAACCACTCCTAGTTTTGAGAATTTTAAAAATACACTCAAATTCCATGAATTCGTCGCACAATATTCAGAGTAGTTTTCTAAGAAATATACAAGTCCTTCTTGCCAAGAAACTAGTGTACTCTAGTCGACAAAAACTTCTAAGAAAGTAAAAACCCCAAGAAAATAAAACTACCCCCCATTAAATCTGTAATGTAGTCATCCCCCCTACCCCCTTCAGCTACCATTGCTCCTCCAAGAAAAAACATAGTATCAACCATCACTTTAACTTCAATCCATATATATTCCCTCCTTCCAGCAACTCATATAAACCCCCTTGTCAATCAATACCCATGCCAACTACAATTGATTCAATTGTCATCACTACTCCGTCATCTCCTCTAACGAATTCCACTATATCTATCATAGCCTATTCACATCCTTTCATAAGTTCGACACCCTAAACAGAAGCTACCATGGAAGCTTCCCTACATGGATTTGTTGAAATATTGTAACTTCGAAGAATATTCTAAATGTATTTTTACTAATGTAACCTAAGGGAGATGTCTCATTCCTCACTTGGGATGTTACTATTGTATTTAGTCATCATAGATTTCCTGAGGTACAACCTCCATTGTAATTTGGGTTAATAGTACCCTCTTGAATATAATATAATACTGTGTTGTGTCTTCCTAGCTGAAGTCGGACTAGTTAGTTTAGTGGGGACGACTTGTTAGGGTAAAATTCAAGTGACAGAAAGAGTATAAATAGAGGAGTTGTGTTCCTCATTTCAACACACATACTCACTTATGTATAGCACATAGGAGAGAGAGAGAGAGAGAGAGAGAGAGAGATCTACTAGGAGAAGGAATGCCTATTTGGGGTATTATCTGTGTACTTTTGATACATCTATATAGAGAAATTTTTGTTGGGTTTTCTTCCCATGAGGGTTTCCCAGGATAAATCTCTGTGTTCTTTTGTGTGGTTGTGCTTGTCTATCTTTCACTGATCCTTTTGAATATGGTTATTATGTTATCATGCTAAATGTTATTATATATTGTATAACCATTAAAAACTTAACATGGTATCATATCTAACCTTAAATAAGTATTTGTGCAGCTAAAACACTACTACAACTACAACTACTGAAGATTAGGGTTTCATGCTTGAAAACCCTAGAAGACAAAAACTATTCATGTTGGGAATTTATCTATAACTCGATATTGGAGACAAATCAAGAGATGAAACTTTGAAAATCCGAATATGAAATCTTGATGTACCCTGTGTAAAATTTTCAGGCTCATATTCTCTATAATATAAGAGATATGATTCCTCCAACTTAGGGTTCCAGCCCCTCCCAGAATCCACCCTTAAATAGATGACCTAGGGGGAATTGCTATATCTCTAGATAGGAAGGTCCAAATAAAATTTTGAAATATGTTGCAGATAGGGAACAGACTTCAGTTTCAGTGGTAAATGTTTCATACCCCAAAGGTGAAACAGTGACATGTGGAAGTCTATACAAGTTCTCTATTCTGAACAACATTGAAATAAGTCACCTTGGGAAAATTCACATAAGTCTCACTTGGTGAAACCAATTATGATCTAACTTATGGGGTTGGAAATAATACATATCATGCTACCTCAAGATGAAGTTTCATACCCAAAGGATCTATAATTTCATAGATACAATGTCAGAAACAATATCAGACAATTATGCAAAAGAAATTCAAGAAAACTAGGGCTTTCGGTTCTAGAAACTTCCCTCCACCAATCAATTGAAAAAGGAGGAATATAAAACTATCCCTAGGAGGTTGCATCTTTCTATAGAAGAAGTTTCTCATTCTATGGATTTTCAATTTTTGACCTAACACTACTGTCGAGGGAAAACTAGGGAAACAAATATTTTGCAGTTATGTTCACAGTTTTGGGAAAATGAGTATGTTGTTGAGATTTCCTTGAGGAGGAGCATATTTCTATCCAATCAGATCTAAAATATACCTAAGTTTAAAAATTAGGGTTTCTCTGCCAAACCCTAGGTCCACCAAAAGCAATCTTCCAAAAAAGCTTTCAATCTAGCATCAAGAAGCAATCTCATTGGTAAAAACTGTCCTCTCTATTTTCATTTGAGGTTCTAATTTTTTATCATAATGACAAATAGTACCAAGCTTGAGAAAAAGACTGTAGAATCTGATAACCTCTAAGCATGGAATTATATAGTGTTTTTCATACCTAAAGAAGGATGACCTTGAGAACTATGTCAAAGAAGAAGATGCAGATCTAGAGGGAGATGAAGACAAAGCACAAGAAGGATTTAGACAAAGCCAAGAGGATTGTTTCCACCTCCATTGGATCTCACATGTAACATCCTTATAGACTCCCAAGAATATGTTCGGTACAATGACCAGTCTCTATGAAGCAAAGAATATCAAAGATGACATCGAGGAACCAGCTGAAGAATGTGAAGATACAGAACTCAAAGACCATGCAGTTCTAATTCACAAGGGTTTCTCAAATCAAAGAACAACTTGAAGAAGTCAAATAAAGACATCATGCTCACACCATTGAAGATTCCTCAAGTAATAAGGAATATGAATTCTATTAGTTAATACAAAGATCATACTCTTATCCATCTAGGAATTGGATAAGAAGGAATGCAGTTAGTGACACTCAGAACGAGTACACAAGTTCCCAGAATTAGTAGAAGGATCTAGGACATAGAGAGCAAGAAATAATCTACCAAACAAACAAAGATAAGTATTTGAATTGTCTTTTCCTATATATGTTGTGTACTATGCATGATAAAATGTTTGCATTAATGAAAATATACTACTAATATGCATGTTATGGGTAAGTATCCCATGGTGCTATACAACACTCCATTGTTACTTATCTAGAATGAAACCTCTTTGCTAACATATTGGGATTAGTGCACAATCTCAATGATGTTATGGTAGAGATGAAAGGAATGTGGAAAGTTTTCGTGTATGCGGGATATGGATGAATGTTGTATTGGCTAAAATATTTGCATGATTATATATTTATACATAGGAATCTGTTATTATGAATATATCTTATGAAATGATGCAACTGGTGCATCCGACTTGTAGGAAATATCGCACACAATCGCCTACAAGAAAAGAAGGATCAAACTTGTTTCGAAGAACAAGTGATGACAGTTCAAGATTCACTTCAATAAACATACATTAAGATTAACCTGGAGCTCCTAGGGTCAGATACACCATGACGCAAGAAATAAATTCATAAGAATATAAGAGAGCGGTAGATCCACCTTGAGAGATGAAGACCACCTTAGGCATGAGAGATAATTCAAGATGAAGAAAAGTATGGAAACACTTCCAACTAATGTAAGAGGCCTCAGATACACTCTAGTTATGTGGCACAATTGAGTGGCATCATTGATACAGTCCCTTCCAGCGATGGAAGAAGCTATGATTAAAGAATACCAGTTGATCATGGTGAATGATGTTTCGGATATGGTTCTAAGACCTGAAGGGAATTTTGTAGTGTCTTCCATGTGGATCTACAAGAACAAGTATACAAAGCAAGGTACGTGGTTTGTCTCAGAAAGAGGGAATATATTATGGCACGACATACTCCATTGACCAGACGCACTTTTTCAGTGAAGTAGAAGTATATATCAAGCAAAGAACCACGTGTGCATAATAGGCTTTGTACGAGCTAAAGAGGAAACTATAGATAAGCACATCCAATTACATAAGGAGCTTGAATATCACTTAGAATGATGAATATCTTAACCGTTTCTACAAGGTTGAAGATGGAAACCTATAGAAGACAACAAGCTCACAAATGGGTGCAAGAGGAACTTTTCAAACAAAGTACAAGATAAAGGATCTTGGTATCTAGTGACCTGATATGGATACATAGAAGATCAGTAGCATAGGATGCTACATGTCACTCCAATACAAAAAATTTCGATACATAGAGTACAAAATGTAGAGGGGGGGTGATTCTTTGCTTCACAGAGAGTGAATGTAGAAGATATCTGAGCTCGACATGGTATGATAGGATGGAAAAATTCCTCATGGACTAAGGATTTACCAAGAGTAAAGTGGGTTCCAAACTTCAAGTTTGAATGTGGAAGACTAGGATATGTCAATGACTTGACATGATGAAATCATTGTAGATGCAAAGAGGAAGTGCTAAGGACAAAAAGAGAACCTCGTGATGTTTTGGGATCAGGTATGATCTCATGAAGAGGCTGAGTACATTGCAGTATGTTCAGCCTGTAGTGAAGCAATGCAGCTTCACAAATTATGTGATGGAAATATTAAGAAGATTTTATATGTTGGATTGTAAATCCATGACCACACCCATGGATACCAACATGAAGTTGTTATCTAATGAATCATCAGAGTTAGTGGATGTGACTCAGTACAGACATATTATTGCGTCATTGATGTATCTGATGAATACCAGGCCAAATATATGATTTTTTGTGAATACATGAGTCAGTATTTAGTTAATCCTATATGTGTTCAACTGATAGCTCCAAAGCATGTGACGAGGTGCCTGAAAGGTACAATATAATTTGGACTATACTTTAATGGATATCATGACTACATATTGTATGGATATATGGATTCATATTGGGAAGGAAGATTTGCGAACAGAAAGAGCACATCAGGTGGATGTTATTGTCTGGGATCCACCATGATCTCATGGTTTAGCAAGAAACAGTCTAGTGTTTCTCTCATCACGGCTGAAGAAGAATACATAGCAGCTTTCTCTGCTGGTTGTGAATCCATATGGATTTGGAAGATGATGTCAGGTCTATTTGACATGGATTTGGATACCACAGTGATTCTATGTGACAACTAGAGTTGTATAAAGATGAAAAAGAATCATGTTTTCCATGATAAATCAAGCACATAGAAATCTGATATTTTTACATAAGGGATATGCTACATAAGGGAGCTATTAGACTCCAGTATGTGAGTACTGATGAGCAAGTTGTTGATGTATTGACCAAACCTCTGTCTCGAGTAAAGTTTGAACACTTTCGTGACAAGCTTGGTGCAGTCCTAAAAGACTCTCCTCGTAAGGAGGAACAGTGATGATGATGTTGTAGAATTTTCTTGTAAGGAGGAATAGTGATGTTGATGTTATAGACTTTAATTGCAAGGAGGAATGATGGTGATATGGACCCTCCTTGAAAATGGGGAGCATGTTGATGATATGAATCTCCCTATGTTAACACTCTATTTTCAACATTCTATTTATGGGCCTGACAGAAGTTCAAGGAGGGTTCCATTCCTTTAAAACATTATGTGAACACCAATCAAGTTAGTAGAGGCTCATGGTCCATGTTTTAGAACTGTTAGACAATGAAGAGAGCTCAATCTACTATGATAGACTCTTCCGGAAGTGAAGGCTCATGGTAGAATGGACAGTAGAGACAGGCACCATAACCTGATGATCCAAGATCACAAGGAAGAAGCGCAACGATGGATCGTAGTTTTAGCCCAAGATGCGAGGGGACGGTCAAAGTTTGGCTTTCGTGAATTTTGTTAAAGCAGGAAAACAAATGAAAGGCCGATATCAAAGCAAAGCCCAATCAATGGCCCGAAACAGTTTCACTGGGCAAACATGCTCGATGGAAGGAGCTTTTCCAAATTGCAAAAAGGTTAAAGTTCGGATGCATTCGACGGTAGAGATGAGATCAGAAGCAGATCCATGGTCCCAGCTGATTTCGCAAACCAAACTTGTGTGGATAAAGTCACGATTTCAAATCATGAAAAATGGTACCAGCCACGAATATCAACAGTCACGACAAAGAAGGGAAGAGATATATGGTTGTGGTTTATTTCGCAATAAAAACTAACACGGTTGAATACCAGGATTTCGCATTGCGAAAATAGTAGGACCCACTCGGATCGATGGTTGCATGAAGGGGTCGATCCCGATCGGTGGATAAGAACGTGTCATGATCCAAAGCTGCCCATTGTATCCAGAAAAGAGAAATTGGTGGAAGAAGTAAAGAGACATGGACGATGGAGGTGAAAAGTTCCCCCCAAATCGGATGGTCAAGGAGGCCTCCAAGCTGCAGTTGTCGCATTCAGTGCAAAGATGACACAGCCTCCCGACAGGCAGGCTGATGTCTCCAAACGCCGTCTTTGATAAGCTAGAGGTAAAGGTCCCGTCCAATGACGCTAACTTCTCCAACTCCACAAAACTGGCACACGGTTCATGTGGGAAAAGACAGGAGATGCAGGTTTTGAAATGGTGAATCAGATGTCTACACAAAGTTAAGAGAACCCACGAACCGAGTCCGCTTAATTCCACCATCACATTGAGTGAAAAGGCAAGAAAGGTCAAATCCACAATCCTTGAAACCAGCTTGGCAGCCATGCAGGAAGTGCTTAGAATTCTGTCCATTATCAAATAATATAATTGAACATCAGAAGAGAAGATCCCCACCCTAGCATCACACGGGCTACTGTCACATCGACCAGTGTTAAAGACTATAGCCATCTCCAAGCCATTTCAACTTTCCCTATATAGCTCTATATTCTGAGGTTGTCGAGGTATGAAACTATTCAAACGATGAGAGCTAAAGGCTAAACTCCGAAGAAGTGTTGAGTCCCTTCATAGATAGCCATGGTTGTGTGGTTTGAGAAGTTAGTTCGACAAGGGGTACTGATGGTTAGCAAACATAAGATTGTGTTTCTTCGTCTTCCTGGTTATCTGCACCGAGAAGTTGCCAACCATCGAGGCACAGATGTTAAACACCTAGGGAAGTTCAAGTGTTTCCACACCTCCCTACCCTCAGATGCGTTGTGCATGGGTTTTTACATCCCAGGGACGTATCTTCGACACCTCCAGTAGCTGTCACCACCTCCAAAGTCCTAACACATAATGATGGTGGAACTTTTGGAGAAAATGCTCAGTCTAGTGGAGGTCTGAAGCCTTCATCACTGCCCCTATGATCTCCACTTAACGACCTTGCCTCGGACAAGGAGGGGGTCAAATGCACACCCAACTACGTGGCATGCAATAAAACCCTCCTCCTAGGAGGGAGAGATCAGTACAAAGATGATAAACCTCTTAAGGCGTCTATCATCATCAAGTGCATGGCCACCCTTTTCTCGGTTTCCTCCTATAATCGTGTTACCAGATGAAGGAAGGGCTGGGAAAATGTCAGGCACCGGGGTGCAGGCCTTCTTGTCAGCCTTTGAGCGACGTGGTCTGAAAGAAGTAGGCCGATCAAAGGAGGAAGAAAGGCATGTCTAAAACGGTCTGAGTTGGCAACTGACCGATGTCAGGAAACATAGGGATCGCTTTCATATACCAGGATAAAGAAAACTCTGTGTTGTCAGTCCATGCTACCACGCGCTACAGTTCCATAATGTTTGTTTATATTTGCAAAATGTGGCAATAGTTACACTCTCTATACTGTTAATGCATTATTGTGACTACAAACAGTTTTTAGGTTTGTTTCGGAGAATAATCTCAGCACTGAAGTATTATAAATGCACTCCCGATAGGGGGAAAAGAGTTAGCTGGGGGGGTTGGGAGATCTTCAAGGGTTGAGACTCTCCATTGTAAATAAGATCCGATGCCTATGTTATGAATAAAAATTGCAGAGGAAGAGTTGTTTCTTAAGATTGAGATTCATGTGTCATTGCTTCTTTCAATACATATTTTCTTTACATGAAATGTACATCCTATTTTCATTCCAGTTTGTTGATTTATTTCATGTCTGTAGCTGAGTGTATAACAGTTTGGAATTCATACATGCTATGTTACACCTGTTGTTTCAAACATTTATCAATTTTTCTTCTAAATTTGCATGGAATTCATCTTGCTGGTGCTCCGCGTGATGGGATGTTCTCTCTCGTCCCCTAACCACCCACTAAATATCCGACTAATTGCGAGATCGACGGCTATCTTTCCTTTTTCTACAACCCCACGCCAGTCTTTTCCTCATGCAAATGTTCCCTACCCAGGTTTTCGACTCCATTGCCAATGGTCCCTTTCCCTAATAATCCCACCTGCATCTCACGTCACTCTACTTTGTCCCATTCCATGAGTCCGGCATCCTGAACATCCTTGAGTGAATATCTTATGTGGATTAAAATATGAAGACAAGCGAGAGATCCCTCTCTAACTGTGCAAGGTCGGAGGCGCAATCTAAAGTGGTTCTACTATTACCCAAGAGCAGGCCTTCCTTCAACCTTGGGGCTCAATCCCGGTGCTAACACCCTAGAAATGGGGAGTGATGATGAGACTATCATTGATGATGGGATGGAAGTGATGTTCCAGTACAAAAGAGGCCAAGTGCGCCTACAGATGCTGATGAGGTCTGACATTCATTTATGGATGATAGTATCATCTTTTGAGGATGATCTTATGGAAAATAAATCTCTCTTAATGAGAGTGGTCCTATCCCTTACTAGCTGAGGATGGTCTTACAGACGATACTCTCTCATGGAGAGTGTAGCTACATTTACTTGTAGATGTCATAGAAAATAGCACTCACTTGGGAGTGGTCCTATATTTAACAAGCTGGCGATGGTCTATGATGAGTCATGCACTCAGTTGCAGACAATGGGTCATGCATTCAGTTGTAGATGAGATATGTATTCATTTACATATGATACTCTCGCATGGAGAGAGTACGTATATTCACTTGTATATGTCATAGAAAATAACACTCACTTGGGGGTGGTATTAGCTTTAAAACGTTGAGGATAGTCTATGATGAGTTTTGCACTCAGTTGCGAATGATGTTCCACGCATTCAATTGTGAACGAGATATGCATTCAATTGCAGATGATACTCTCACATGGACAGTATACCTACATTCACTTGTAGATTTCATAGAAAATAACACTCGCTTGGGAGTGGTCCTAGCTCTAACAGGATGAGGATGGTATACGATGAGTCCTGCATTCAGTTGCGGATGATAAGTACTGCATTCATTTGCAGATGAGATCTACATTCGGTTGTAGACGATGTGGTCATGCATTCATTTGCGGACTATCCATCAAGTCGATGCTATGGACCCTCCTCGTTAAGGGGGAATAGGATGATAAGGATTACATCATCCTTGGACCTATGTCCTAAAGTGATAGAGATTGATCATCCTGCAAAGAGATCATGTGTATTGCAGGTAGTGTTGTTGCAAAGGATCAAGAGATCGAAGTGCTACTGCAAAAGCTCAAGTGATCGAAGTGCTACAAGAAGATGAAGATCGAAGTGTTGTTGCAAAGGATCAAGAGATAGAACTGTTGCTACAAATGATCAAGTGATCAAAGGGCTACAAGAAGATGACATCAAAGTGTTGTTGCAAAGGATCAAGAAGATAGAAGTGTTGCTACAAAGGATCAAGAAGATCGAATTGTTGTTGCAAAGGATCGAGAAAATCAAAGTGTTGCAACAAAGGATCAAGTGATCGAGTATTGCAGAAGATGAAAACTCGGTGTCATCGAAGATGATGTTCCATTATTAAAGATGTTGAATATCTTCCAGTAACTATTCTAGTTACTAATGATTGTTGAAAACTTCCTGTTATGTATAGATGTATCACCTTGATGATGTTGCAGATGTTATCTCTCCTTTCTCCTATAGTTGATGATGTTGTTGTTAGTAGAATACCCTTCTCATTAAGGGGGGGTGTTGAAATATTGTAACTTTGAAGAATATTCTAAATGTAGTTTTACTCATGTAACCCAAGGGAGATGTCTTAGTCCTCCATCGGGATGTTACTATTGTATTTGGTCATTATAGAGTCGTGAGGTACAACCTCCATTGTAATTCAGGTCAATAGTACCCTCTTGAATATAATATAATATTGTGTTGTGTCTTCCTAGGTGAAGTTGTCCAAGTCAGTTTAATGGGGTCGACTTGTTAGGGTAAAATTCAAGTGATAGAAAGAGTATAAACAAATGAGCTGTGTTCCTCATTTCAACACACACACTCACTTGTGTATATTGCATAGGAGAGAGAGAGAGAGACATATATACTAGGATAAGGAGCACATGTTTGGGGTATTGTATTTGTACTTTTAATACATCTATATGGAGGAAGTTTTGTTGGGTTTTCCTCCCCATGAGGGTTTCCTAGGATAAATATTTTTGTTCTTATGTGTGGTTGTTCTTGTCTATATTTCAGTGATCCTTTTCAATATGGTTATGATTTTATGATGCTAAATGTTATTAGATATTGTATAACCATTAAAAAATTAACATGATTCAACGTTGTCTTTGACTAGATGTCTCCATAGCAGATAAACTCCTTGAATTTCTCAACCCCGTGGATTTCCCAAAAAAACCCTCCTCAAGAATCCATACAATTGACCATAGCATCAACCGTGTTAACACCCTTACCAATGACTTCCTCTTATTCCATGTCTCCTTTAACCATGAACATAGAGGCCCCATAAACATCTCCCCTTCCATCATCATCCCAATCGTCTTCAGCACCCCCATTGTCAAGAGTATCCATATCGTTGACAGTCCTCCCATTGTCCTCAGTAGCCCTATAGTTGTTTACTCCATCTACATAAACTATAGATATGTAAACTTCTCCGACTCTAGGATCCACCAAAGATTCCAAGAAGTCATCTAGGAAAATAAAAAAGAGTAAGAGTAATCCATTAATATCCTTCATAATTTGTCCAGTAGCAAGGAAACAAGCAAATACAGTCATATTCTCACCTTCTACAATCCTGAAAGAAGAACTTAATGGATTTATTAGGGTGGACACTAATGAATGTACCAAAAGATGGAAAGAAAGCTCCAAAAATATTGTTACAATCAAGGAAAAGGAAGAAGAAACATGGACCACTTGCATCGAAAAAGAAAAACAAAGTATTGGACAATTACCAAAACCTCTTCCAAATAAGACACTTAAAAAAATCAAATCTCTATTTGACTTTGTATTAGAAAAATATTAAAATGTCAAGAACAACTACTCTAGAAGTAACAAGATGAAACATGTCTCCTAATTGCAAAATACTTCAAAGAATTCATAAAATGTGACACTAAGTTAAAATAATATGAATAGAAAGAAACCAAATCATCCATTGTCCTAAAAAATTAGTACTCTTATTATGGAAAATTCTGCATGGAAATTCAGAAGGTCCACCAAAGTTTTCTACTAGAACTATATAGCTAGAAGGAGTCGACTGCCCAACCGTAACTGAAAAACTAGATGAACAAATCCACATGTAACAACAACAACAAGACCAACTTAATCAAAATGAATACCAATGGATTTAGTAAGGGAAGTGAGCTCAAGAAGCATTCAATCGACTCACCCAACGTATTTACCACCTCATGTGATCTGATGAACTCCAGATATAGGCTTATGGCCATGACATGCAAAATATTCTAAACAAACCTATGCAGATCAAGCTCATTCACCTCTCCCAGATGACCAACCTAACAACAAACATTAATAATATAATTACCAAATGGGATGACTTCCATATAGTCGTATCACTCTTTCTTCCCCAACAATAGTCTAACATGTGTCGAATGTACCTCGTCGGGTCAAGCATCCATCTCACAACAAAACTGATTACTATATTTTTGTAAAATTTGTATCAAAATTTTACATCTCTAGGTCTCTTTAGAACAAAGAAATGTTTTAGGGTGGCAGAGATCTTGGAGGATACTAGTCACCCGGATGACTAGGTCCTCACGACTGACTAAGAAGTAGTTGGCTTAGCTAGTTATATCGGTTAAGGTAACCGACTAAGTAGTTAAGAAACTATAACTGAATAAATATATGTATTCAATATATAATAGGCTAGTGAGCCAGGGAAAAGAAGTTTTCCTTTTGGACATGATTATTCTTTTATGCTAATAAAGATACATGTTACTTGGGTCCCCGTTACTATATTTCCTTTGCTCTCATATGTATGTATGAGTGTGTGTGCAATGTAATGCTTATATTTATGGTTGATGTAATACTAGTAACTCCATGTAATCCCACATATTACAACAGGGACTATTAAGTAGATAAAAAATGGGTATTCCTTGTGTTGTGTGGAGCAATGGAAGAGAATTACATGGTTGGTTTGAGAGTAAGAAGAGAGATTAGAGAGACTTGTAGTGAGAATATTGGTTTTTCAGGAAAGAGTGATGGATTGGTAATTTGCGTGATTTTAGATCCATGTAGGAGATTCGTTTTCCCTAATGTAGTGAAAATTTTATGGGAAAAATTTAACGCATCAACTAATTCGCCATTTTTTTTTCAAAAATAGATTTCAATTTCCATTTTTTTTCAAAAATGATTTTCCAAGATTCCATGGGATAAAAGTATTCTACCCTAAACATTGCCAAATTGTCCATAACCTATATAAAATCCTTAGAAATTTAAATATTTTTACAAAAATATTGTGTGACATTTTATGTTTGGAAATTTAAATTTAGTGAAATCTATAACTAATTCTTATGGTTGGGTGAAATCCCTCATTGATAACCAATTTGGTGGACATGGTTTTTTTGTAGATAAGTATTCATGAACTTGTCTTGTTGTTGCGTGTTTTAATCTTTCATTAATGAATTACATTTAATGGATTGTAACAAAAAAGAATTCATAATGTGCATTCTTAATATTGCAGTCGTTTTATAATTGCATATGATATATGTAATTCATTGTTGTTATATTTTATATTCATCCTCACATGTTACTAGGCAAAGTAATCATGTGAACAGCAATGGATGGTTAAGAAAAACATCATAGGTGTGCTAGAGAATGATAATAAATCAATTTAACAACATACTTAATGTTTTCAAATCCTAGACTCTGCCATAATATCATTTCTTTTGTTCTCTTTTCCTATGAGATTGGCTCTGCAAACCCAAAAAACAATTAGTCATGCCTATTGGGTGTGCAATGCCATTGACAACTCTTTAGCAACATCAATTCCAAATGAGTGGCTTAGTGACAACTTTAATGAAAAAGTAATAGACATTTAGTGAACCTAAGACAATGGGGTTATCATGTTTTCTTCACATTCACATATTTCATGTTTCTAAAGGTGTCCATGTATTGGCGACCCAAATAAAAATATGTGAATGTGAAGAAAACATGATAACTCTTCAATGGCATTTCCAAGTATTGACAACCCAACTTAACATTTCTACTCTGTTGAACTTCAAATATTCCAGCCTCCCAACCAATTTTCTTTGTGCTAACCCTTCAACCTTATTTATTGTGATATATCTTCCCACCGTAAAGTCATCAACATCAAATTTCATCTTGAAAGTTTTCTACTTTCTCCTGCTTCTAGCCCTTTCCCCAGTTAAACCCTTCACTCCAAAATGAGAGTCCTTTAATGGTTCAAAACCTGTTTGTTTTCCCAAATCCACATTATCCTCCTCATGAACCGAAAAAACCTTATTCGCAGATAATAAAGATGGTATGCTCGGGTCGTTTAATCAGTTCACTCCTTCCTGATCCGAATTTCAGGGGGGGTATGGTCTAAATTCGGATGTATGAGTCATAAAAGCATTTAATGAGAGGCCACACGCTCTCAGACATCATAAAAGCATTAAACAGAGAGGCCACCCTCTCTCATCCATGGTAATTGACAACACATGGTTTTGTTGCATGGTATGGCTTCAAGGCACATTATACCTCTCTCACCCATGGTATTTCACAACCCATGGTTTTGACCCATGGTATTTCCCCACAACACATTGTAATAATGTTATAGAAAGGATCTATGCCTTCTCAATAAAGCATTCAAGGATTTTTGACATCCTCCACTTCTCTTATTCTATTGCGTTATTGGGTTACTGGTTCTGAGTGTCTTTCTTAGTATGGTTTGAGAGGTGAGCCTCAAAGAACTCTCTTTGAGCCTCACCCCTCCATGTGGGCTATTTACTCTATGTGTGTTACTCTATGCTTCAAATGTTAACAATTTTGCAACTTTAATCCCCTCCTCTCTCGACATCCAAGCCTTTCAGGTCTCGGCCCCCAAGATCCAGATCAGTGGTATTAGAGCAGGTACGCTCTCCATGGGAATGAGGGTTTGAGCATAGTTCGGGTTCAAATATCTGCAGAAATTTCTAGCCTCCTTTTGGCACACTTGGAGTCCATTGTTGGGCCATACACTGTAAGCATCACAGTTGGTCCTTAGGCGATACAGGATATCTAAGATTCAAGAGGAAGTTCCATGATCTCTACAACATCCAATTTTGCTCTACAAACCCTTGACAATATACAAACTGAAGATCAACACGTCTTTACAAATTTGAACTGATATTGCAACTTGCACAGCGAGTTTCAGAGGCTCTTCCATTGCTCATTGGAAATATATTTTCGTCATCTAAAATGGGTATTTTTTGGTTTCTCATTTACCTTTCTGGTTTGTGAGATATGCTTGTTTGAAATAACCTATGTTTGTACACAGTACGACTTCACATACCACAACTTCAAACAAGTACCATGGACTCCACAAAATATATCAAAGGCTCTACCATATATCATTGGAAAGATATTTCCGCTAGCAAAAATGGTTATTTCACGGTTTTTCATTTGGATCTTTGGTTTGAGAGATATCATCGATTGAAGCAACATGTGTGTGGAAAACCAGTGCATGTGTGTCCCTTGAGTTTCGGAAACCATTTTCTCACTCCTTGGGCCACCATAAAGAGAGTATGTTATATGGATGGAAAGGTCTCTTCAATATCTCAAATGGGTCTTCAACGGAATTCAATTTCATCACCTGTATCAAAATATATGAATGGATTTGCAGCGAGACATCAACTTCACCAAAGACCTTTTTTTTTTACTTTTATGAAATCCTATTGTAATCATGATTATGGGTTAACCACACAAAACCCATGGTTATGGGTCAACCACATAAAACCCACGATTATGATTAGGGGTCAACCACACAAAACCCACAGTTATGGTTATGGGTCAACCACACAAAGCACATGGTTAAGGGTCAACCACACAAAACCCACAGTTATGGGTCAACCACACAAAACCCATGGTTAAGGGTCAACCACACAAAACCCACAGTTATGGTTATGGGTCAACCTCACAAAACCCATGGTTATGGGTTAACCACAGAAAACCCTTCTCTTCATTGATAATTGACACATTGTAATCATGGGTCTCTTTTCAGTATGAAATGATGGGGACCATCATTTTCTAAGGGGGGGAGAATGATCCGAATTTTAGGGGGAATATGGTCTAAATTCGAATGTATGAGTCATAAAAGCATTTAATGAGAGGCCACATGCTCTCAGTCATCATAAAAGCATTAAACGGAGAGGCCACCCTCTCTCATCCATGGTAGTTGACAACTCATGGTTTTGTTCCATGTTATGGCTTCAAGGCACATTGTACCTCTCTCATCCATGGTATTTCACAACCCATGGTTTTGACTCATGGTATTTCCCCACAACACATTGTAATAATGTTATAAAAGGGCTCTATGCCTTCTCAATAAAGCATTCAAGGATTTTTGACATCCTCCACTTCTCTTATTCTATTGCGTTATTGGGTTACTGGTCCTGAGTGTCTTTCTTAGTATGGTTTGAGAGGTAAGGCTCAAAGAACTCTCTTTGAGCCTCACCCCTCCATGTGGGCTATTTACTCTATGTATGTTACTCTATGCTTCAAATGTTAACAATCTTGCATCTTTAATCCCCTCCTCTCTCGGCATCCAATCCTTTCGGGTCTCAACCCCCAAGATCCAAATCACTTCCACTACTACACCTGCTTCCTATGAAAGATCATCAAAAAGGCTGAGCAAAATTGTATTAATTTTCAATACCAAACCCTCGAGAGTTTCCCTTCGAAGTAGAAATGAAATTCGACTCCCTTTCTTGAAAGGTACCAACAATCACCTTTTCAACCACCTTTTCATGTGTTTATTTTCCAAAAAACACACACATATCATGTGATAAACTGGCGATTGTGTACACATGTCATAATGACAAGACCTCATCGGATTCAGCTATGACGAAACCCCATCATACAAACCTTGTTGTGGTGATTTGAAACCTAGCTCCAAGCTGCAAGTTTTAAAAATGTTTCTTTTTTTCTTCTTCAACATAGTAGGGAATAAAAAAAACATTGCACAAGAATCTCATTAGGAAACCACTAAGATCACCACGAAAAGATAAGCATAAACTCCCACCTCTACTATCGCCATTCGCCCATCCTATGAAGCCGTGGCTCCTACCCATGCGCCAATAGTCAAGTATATTTGAAATGATTGAGATAAAGTTGAAGGACATAGAGGTGGGCTTTGATCTAATTATTTGTACATGCTTAAATTAAAGGACATGCAGGTGGATCTTGATTCATTTATTTGGGTGCATGTTAAAATTGAAGGACATAGGGATTGGCTTTGATCAATACCTCAAGGTGACTCCATGTCTCAAGGGAAACCCCACTAGGCTTTTCAATTGAAGGACATAGGAGTTCGCCTTCACCCACTTAGCTCAAGTAGCATTTGATCATGGATTTGATCCACCTATATGTGTATGCTTAAATTGAAGGGCATGGACATTGAGCTTTCATCCACTTATGTCTACAAGCTTAAATTAAAGAAAGTGGGGTTTCCTTTCATTTACCTATATGTTCATAGAGATCTCACTCCATTACTCAAAAAAACCAATAAGCTTTTTATTTTCAATAATAATAATTAATTTTGATCTCCTTATAAGTAAACTTTAATCAACTTATACCTAAAGTAAACACCTAGTGGCCCAAAAAAAATAACTCTCACACAATTTGAACTTATCCGATAATTAAACTCTGTTCATTCTTCACGACTAAATCCAACCTACTCTTTAAACTATTTATAAAAAAATATCATCATAAAAACATCTTCATCCCAAAAAAAATATAACAACTTTTTATCTGGATAGCATTGAGCCTTTTCCCTCTAGAATAAGTTTCATCAAATGATTAAAATATGTTTATTCTTCATCCATAAATCCAACCAAATCTTTTAACTATTCATAAAAATTAAAAAAATCCCAATAAAAACAGCTTGATAATTAAAAAAAAGTGTGGCTACATTTTACTTTTATCCTGAGAGCATTCAGCCTTTACCCTCAGCCAATAACTTTCACCCTTTTGTGAATAATAATAACAACCACTATTTACCCTAGCCAGTAATAACATTTGCCCATAATGTCAACGATATTTATCCTCAACAAATGGGAGGATTTCACCATTTCCACAACCAAGACTGAATGATTTCCATCTGGACTCTTAAAAGTTTGTCCTCTGAAATCCTCTACTATCAAAGTGCCCTACATACATTCAATCATTTGTACCACATGAAAAGATCACTCTAACAAACACCTAACCCCACCCAGCCGCCTGATACATCCCCAACACATATGTTTATTGAATTATTTGTTAAATTTCAAGGCAGCGGGCCATACACACTCCATATCTCACGGGAATGTCCACCGCAGCCCCACCAACATGACCCTCATTTCTTCTGAGCATCAGAGCATCCCAAGAAAAATAAAAGCAGCCATTTAAATTAGAATATTCAGACCACAACAGTCGTATTCTCCACTTATCAACATGAATTATTTATTTAATTAAATACAAAAAGCAAGCAGCTGGCGCATCTGGTTCAAGTGGGCGTGCAAATATTCTAAGGCTGTATGATCATTTACAACGACTTATTCAGATACCAGTGAAACCCTAGCGGAAAAGTGCCGCGTGCAGCTATGCAGAACGACAATACTTGCCACTGTGTCAAAATGCGACAGAGAAAACCCTACAAAAAAGCGAATAGAATGTGTCATTTCATTCTCAGGGAATCTTTCACAACAACAACGAACGGCAGGGTTAATCATTCTTGTTTGTTTTTTATGATTTTGATCTGAATTGGATAGAAATGTCAAAATTGTAACCTCATCGATTCAAAATTGTAATTAATTTTTTTTTTCATTTTGATAAAGAATCTGTGCGAGACCGATATTGAGAGGATGGAGGCTACATGGGCCATATTAAACAGTGCAATTTGACTTTAATTGTATTAGAATGGATGCATATATAGCTAACATTGTAACTTGACACAACCTGTGCTCGATTATATGTATATACACAGTAGTTATGTATATATAAACTCTGCCCATTACATATCACTGGTCATCATTTAGTTTAATCCACAAACAGTGGCACAACAACAGTTAATCCTCTTCACTCTCCAATCCCAATGTGCCCATCCATACAGATCCATCGTGATCTTCATCGTTACATCGATATAAATCCAAAAACAGTAGCATCTCAGGACCTGATCGTCTTTGCTGCTGGATAAATCTTAAAGGCCCACTGATGGCTCCAACCACTCAGCTGCTGCGCTCTGCTGAAGCCTTAACAATGCCCGGAGTAAGCCCATTTCTGCCATTAACGTCTTCACTGCATATTGCCAATACCCTCAACTGTCTAGGTTATTATTTATCATGTTGTCACAAACTTTACATTGCATTACAGGTTCAGGTGATTGTTCTGAATGCTAATATGCGCTGCCAGGAGTGCCGCGACAGAGTCTCCAAAGTGCTCTCCAAAATGGACAGTATGTTTCTTCATCGCAGTCTGTATTTTGAGACTAATTATGCCAATGAAGAAGGAATTATTTAGCACTTCTATAGGAATGTTTGTTTTTATTAAGTTCCTCGTTACTTTGTTTGGGGTCATTTCTCTTTTCATTTTCTGAATGTGGCTGTGGCGTTATGATGGACAGATTTGCTGGACTATGTGGTGGACGTGACTCACAAGAAGGTAACTGTAAGAGGTCGCGTGGATCCCAAGAAGAGAATGCAGCGAATTAGATTAATTTCCAACGACGAACAGAGAAAAAAGCTCATCGAATTTGAACAGCTGGGAGGCGAAGGATGTTCTACTGATTTAGAGCAGCAGTATTCCAACAGCCAGTGGAAGGTGAAATCAACAGATAGTTTCATTCAACGAGCCTGCTGTTTTCGTTGAGCATTGTCTTAGCGGGCTCTACCTGCCTGGTTTTGTAGATCTGTAGATACATTTTCTTATTGCAACTTGTAAATCAACAAGAAAATGACTTCCTCTGTGAGTTTCAGGAATCCAGAGCTGTAAAACGAGAAAATGGCATTTGTGTGCCTTGTTGATTTAAATTTTAAAATTGTGTGTTATATAAAATGGAGTTGCGGTTAAAGAGACAGCACAATAGGTTTTTTTTGGTTAGCTTTTGGGTAATTATATTTAACTTCAGTCCATTTGTGCATTGGATTTTAATAACTTTTGGGCTGCACTTCATTTATGTATTTGGTATCATTTTATGGATAAGGTACAATGTTATCTTACTACTAGATATGTATCACATTTGGGTAGACCTAGTGAGAGTGTATACATTTGGGTAGACCTAGTGAGAGTGTATAGAAATACATTTTTTTGTCAGTAAGTTTTTCAAGTTGTGGAGTTTATATTTCATCATATTTAAGAAGTTTAATTGTATTTTTGAAGTTACCATATTTAAAAAGTCTAATTGTATTTGTGAAATCAAGTTTTTAGGTAGAAATTAATTACAGCCTTTAATGTTAGTCAGTAGCTTTCAAGAGAAGCAAAATTTAGTCTTTGAAAAAAAATGAAAAACAGAGATCTAGAGTGAGAGAGACAAAGAGGAAAGAGTAATATGGAGAACAACGCAGTACTAGAGAAAGGAGAAGAAAAAAAACTCTGACAGAGTTCTAGCTCAAGCTCATGTTTTTGGAATGTGATGAGAGCCAAGCTCTCTAAAAAGTGAAACATCCAAGTAAATTTCCAATTATGTAAATGCAATTTTGTTATGTTCCGATAATATATAAACCCATAGTTTATGGTTGAATGCAGGTCTTACTTTTGTGATTTTTTTTACATTTACTGTTTGTAAAAGACATAAAAAATAATAATAAAACCTTATTACAGTAAAAATCTGTAATAGTACTTGTAAAACCCTGTAGCAGTTCATTCCAATAAAAAGATAGGGTTTCTCAAAGGTAATATGTAACAGCTCCAAAAAAAAAAAAAAAATTTACTACCTAATAACTAGTAACTCAAGTTAATCATCCCTCTCTCCATTCCCAAAAACAATACACAAAACAATGGTTCACTTTTAACGATGCCTTTTTGAAATTTAGAAAATAGGTTAAAATCTGGACAACAAAAAAATTAGCAAAAGCTGAATATTTTCCTTATAATTTATTAACCAATTATTAGAAGGAAATTGATTTTATTTACACACAATACTGCAATTACAACTGCAAATGGATCTATTAATTACATTATTTTTTTCAAGAATGGTATAATGATGAGAGGATTTTGATTTTTCAGGTAGTTGTTGATAAAAAAATCCTACCTATTAATCTTTGTAAAATTTTTACATTATTTAAAAATTATTTTTTAATAGATAAATTTGAATAATCATTAAAAAACATTTTTTTCATAAATTAATTAAAAATAACCATTTTTTCATAAATTAATTATCAAAAAGTTAGAATATTTTGATTTTTCATATCATTATTATTGAAATCCTTGTGTGTATGTCATTGTTAATGAAATTTTTAGCTAGATAAAAATTTTACATAAAACAAACTCTATATTTAATTACATAAATGGATTAAAAGCCTCAATTACATAAATGGATTAAAAGTCTTCAATACCCTTAACACTTATTTAAGCTATTCCAACAACTCCAGCTGAAATTTTTATAAAATATTAAAAATATAACCCGGTCATCCATTTATTTTTCAGACTACTCGTTGTCAAAACTGATGGGGTTTGGATTTCAAATTCCAACCAGCAACCACGATGGGGATTTTGATTCCAAAAATCCATGTTAGGGCTTTACTTTCCTGTTAGGCCTTTTTAGTCAACTCTCTGGATTCGTGCATTGAAAATTTGATTGATGGGGTTGAGAATCACGTGGATTTTGACTTCCACAACATCTTCTGGTGGGTTAACATAAAAAGCCAGTTGTATGAACGTAGACCGTCACTAAATTTTAACGCGGAACAATCACTATTCTCATTAACTAAACGTCCTTTCAGAATCTGCCAATGTCCTTATTTTAGACGTCTGAATACTACTTAACGATGTCTTCAAACATGCTGGGATGTAACGGCCTGTTAAATTTCGGTATTTAAAATATGGAAGCAGGCATGGAATTTGACATTCTGCAGACATTCATTTTTTTAAGTTTTAAAAGGTATTTGACATTTAATTATAAAATTAAAATTGCCACCGAATTTAAATAGGGCGTCATAAATTTTAATATTTGTTTAAGGGTGTAGGTGGAGGTCATCAATTTTAATATTTGTTTGAGGGTCTAGAAGGTAACATATAGTACTTTAAATTTTAATACTGGTTTAAAATAGCCTTTACTAAATCCCTTGGAATTGGATAATGTCTCACTAATCCCTTATTCTAATCAAGGTTGGTTCTAGTTGGAATATGAGTTAAGGAATTGGTTATGTTGGAATTTCTGTAATTTCTTTTAAATCTTTAAAATTTGGCTAAAATTATTTAACTATGGTGGAATTCCTTCATTCATAGAAGATTATTAAAATCATTTACAACTAGGTTCTTTTAACATTCTGCAATATTGATCTCTAGCATCTGTAACTCAATAAAATCAATATTTTAGTGAAGCAGATTGTTGGGCACCATTTTGACCCCTTTTTGCCACTTAGATATCTTTCATTTTCCTTCATAAACCTCCATAATGATTAGAAAAGCTTTAAAGATTGCCCATGAACCTTGGTTAAAGAGGTATAATGTCATTACTTGTTAATAAATTGAGTTTTAGACTTTTTAAGCATTTTAAACTAGGATTTTTATGTGGATTACGGGATTTACTAACTTCCCGTATTACCTCCAAGATTGAGCATTTGCAGGATAGCTAGGAGGGAACTGGAGGATAGAGAATGGATCCTTAGTGTCCACAGATGGATGAACATTCAATGGTTAGGTGATGTGGCCTATACAGATGTCAAGTCAACTTCAGTCAAGGGCGGCCACCTGTTGTACATCCAGCGCAAAAGAAGGAACAGTTTTTGATTTTGTGGAGTCTCACGATTCTGATGAGGATCTCGTTAGCTATGTTCATTAATTAAGTTGCAGAATTATAGCATTACTAGTTGTGTTTCGAATTTGTATAAATCCTTCACAAAACAATGAATAAGGATCACGATTTTGGGAAGAACGCATTTGCTTCTGAACTGCGTGGTTTCATTACTGTGTAATCAAATTGATGGTGAATATATTCAAAGTTTAGTACTGTAAATCTTTAACTGTGTGTGGAGCAAGGCTTTGGAGGGCCCCCATTGTTGAGTTCACACACTTTTACATTGCCGGTGTAGCGATTGGGTGATTGCAGCGATTTCATTCTGGTGCAAGTTATTAAAATCATGCCATATGTGTTACCCTGTAGTTTCTAGTTTATCAATTGCAAAAAAAATTCAGTTAAGTTTTTAATCGATTTTATTAATGCTCTGTTCCTTTCATTTCATGGTTCAAACTACAATTTCTATCGTGCTGTATATCACTGGCATATTGGATAAACGTTGTTCATTTACTGGTTAAATGCTGAAGATATTGATGGTTCAAACCACGATTTCAGCACATTATATATTGTTGTTTATTTAAATGAGAAGTGTCAAGAAAACAATTATGAATTATGAATAATTTCCTGTAAAGGAATTTAATTGATGACTGTTCATTCAGCGCTAGGAAACTGAGAAGAACCTTGTAGTCTGTATCCTAGGGTTATAGATTTGCTATTTAATTTTTTTTTTTATCTCACTCCTTTTTGCTTTCATAAATCAATTACTATGTGCTTAAAAAGAAACAAATGAAGTCACCCTTGTAAAAGGATTTTGTATCTGTAAGTTGCAGTATTTTTCATCTGTCAGTAGATTTAATTTACAGTTAGCTAAATTCCAGATAAGTCTAGCCCCTAAGTCCTAAAACCTGGATGTGTCTCGAAGTTTACTGACTCGGATTGATTTAAATTTAAGTTCTGATTCATTTGTAGATCAGAGCCCAACATTTTGGCGCCGTTGCCGGGGAGGCACTGTAGAAGCAAACTTAGGAACCTTAGTTTTCTGATAAAAACAAAAATTTCAAACAAAAACACAGAATAGGTTTTACTTTTATGTCAAGACTAAGAGACGAGAAAGGAATATTTCTTAAAACCCCCCAAAAACAGAACTAACAAGAGCTTCTCTTCCAAAAGGATTCATCTCAACAGTAGGTACTTCTAAAATGGCTCAGGAAGAGACAGGAAAAGGACCAACTGCCGAACAGAGAAGGGAATATGAGAGGATGCTGGAAATAGAGAACAAACGCAGACAGGAGAGAAGAGAAGAAGAAAGGCGACATGAAAGAGAAGAAGAGAGGAGATATGATAGGGAAGAAGAAAGGAGACAAGAGAGGGATGAAACAACTGATCAGGAAGCCACTTTCAAATTCCCCATCCTGGATACTAGTATGATCTTAGGGGAAGATGTAAAAATGAAGAACATCCCACCCTCTGTTTTACCAAAATTCTATGGCCTGACCTCTGAAGATCCTGACTCTTTCCTATTCGAATTTGACATCTTGTGTCGAACATATGGGTATACTGATGACACCCATAAGCTCCGTCTTTTCCCTGCTACCCTTAAAGCAGCTACCTTGAAGTGGTTTATGGGCCTAGGAGAACATTCTATTACTAGCTGGGATGAAATGAGGAAGATCTTTCTTCGGAAATATCAGGCCTATTGCAGATCAAAGGATCTCAAAGATGACATCTTTGGAATGACTCAGCAGGAAGATGAGAGTTTGGAGGAGTATTTGGAAAGGTTTTCATACAATTTACAGAAATCTAAATACAATTCTTTAACATCAGAGATGATTAGAACAATATTTCTGAAAGGGATAAGAGAAGAGTATTTAGATATTTTAAATGTTATGGGAAAAGGTGACATTTCTTACATTCCATTTGATGAGATACAAGATTTATGTCAAAAAAATTCAAGAGGTAAGGCTAGGACTAGAAAAAGAGACATCATTACCAAAGTAAATAAGTCTGTAAACAGTGGTATTTCTAGGGCTGAGCTTGGAAATCTACTAGAAGATTTCAAGACTGATTTATTGAGTACATTGGGCACACAGGTTGAAGTAGCAAAAACCAAGAAAATACAAGAACAACAGGACCAGCAAGATCAAGCCTTGTCTATCTTTTGTCCTCAGTGTAGAAAGAAGCACCCACTCAAAGAATGTCCTTTAAATGCTGTTGAAATTTGTGGTTTATGTACTTTTAATCATAAAATTGATGACTGCCCTAGATTGAAAGAGTTGCAGGCAACTCGAATGGAGGAGAATCAAAGCATGGAGTCTCTTTACTTCATGGGACAACGAAGACCTTGGCAGCCACGATTCTCAGGTATGTCTCAAGACCTTATGCGACAATTTAATGCAAATTATCAAACTCCTATTCAGAATTCATGGAGTGCACCCATGCCTTGGCAAACTTGGTCTCCTCCCTTAGCCCAATCTGCTCCAAATTGGAGAGGTTATGCCCATGGTAATCAGACATATCAGCAAGCCTATTTGTAGCCATACCAACAACCTTCAGCCTATCCCCAATACCAGCAGCATCAAGTCCAAACTCCTTCTTATCAAGCCCCATCTTACCAAGTTTCATCTTTCCAACAACCCAATATGGCTCCTCAATTGGGTCCACCACCTCAACAACTTCAATTGCCATCCAATCAGCCTCCACCTCGGCCTACACAACTACCAGCTCAGCCAATTCCAAATCCAAACAATAAAACAGAAATACCTATGTATAATGTTGATGATGGAATGGCACTTCCCTACTCAGTTCTTCCACTGTAAAATATTACTTTAAGATTTGGGAAAAACCTTGCAAAAAGAATCTCCTGTTATTTTAGAAGAACAAACAGAAAATGAGAAAAATTCAAAAAAATTAAATACAGAAAAATCTCAGTCAGAAAATCAGAGTCAAAAAGGAAAAACTTTAGTATCATATGAACCGCCTTTCCCAGAAAGGTTGGTTAAGGAAAAACCTTCAATTTCCTTACCTAACTTTGATGTTTTGAATGAGTTAAAAGATGCATATGTCAAAATTCCTTTACTGCAGGCTATAAAGGATATTCCAATTTTCACTAAAGCAGTTAAAGAATTATGTCTTAATAAAAGGAAGAAAGATCCATCCAAAATACATGTGGTAGGAAATCTAGCAGGACTAATGTCTAACACTATTTTCATTGAAAAGTATATGGATCCTGGGATTCCAATGGTTACAATTACTATTAATAATTTTTCAATTCCAAAGACATTGATTGATTTAGGTGCTGCCATTAATGTTATGACACTTGAGACAATGGAATACCTTCATTTGACAAACCTCAGACCAACAACAACAGTCTTGGAATTAGCTGATAGGTCTAAAATTACACCTAAAGGGGTCTTAGAAGATATCACTGTTTCTTTAGACTCCTGGGAGTACCTTGTTGATTTCATAGTCCTACAGCCAAAGTCTAACCTAGGAGGTCACCCTTTGATTCTTGGCAGACCATGGCTGGCAACAACAGATGCCTTCATAGGGTGTAGGTCAGGTAGCATGCTTATCTCACATGGGACAGAGAGGAAACAAATTACACTCTACCCTTCTGCCCAAAGACCTTCTACATTAGATCAGTTGTCATGGATTAATGAAACTAAAGAACAAGAAGAAGAAGTAATTCAGCCTGTCTTGAGTATTAACCAGTTCTATGACTTTCAGGAAGCAAATAATGAAGGTTTGTTAGATTATTTTATTGTTGAACCTGATATTTCTGAAGAATTAAGAGACATACAATATGCTGCAGCAAATCAGGTTTTGGGTTATAATTTTCAGGAAAATTGCACAATACATTCTCTAGCATTGGCACTTCATGATATTCTCAATGTTCATTCAATCACAGATATTCAGAGTAAGACAATTGAAATCAGTCCAGGCAAAAGTTTAAATATAAGTGCACATCTTACTCCATCACAAGAAGAACAATTGATTAATTTACTGAATACACATTCACATGCATTTGCTTGGGAGTACACAAATATGCCCGGTATTCCTCATGAGACATGCACTCACCATATTTACACAGATGATAAGATCAGGCCTCTTAGACAACCACAAAGCAGAATGAACCCTATATTAAAAGAAATAGTCAAGGAAGAGCTGCAAAAGTTGTTAAAAGTAGGGTTTATCTACCCCATTTCCGACAGCCAATGGGTTTCCCCCTTGGTTGTTGTCCCTAAAAAGAATGGTAAATGGCGTATATGTGTGGATTACAGGGAATTAAATAAAGCAACATTAAAAGACTACTTCCCATTGCCCTTCATTGATCAGGTGTTGGATACCCTAGCTAGCAAAGAGTATTTTTCATTTTTAGATGGTTTTAGTGGTTATAATCAAATCAGTATTGCAACAGAAGACCAGGACAAAACCACCATTACATGTCCCTGGGGCACCTATGCCTATAAGGTTTTACCTTTTGGCTTATGTAACGCCCCCAGCTACCTTTCAGAGGGCAGTCCTGGCCATCTTTGTAGACCTAATTCATGAGTGTGTTGAAATTTACATGGATGATTTTACTGTGTATGGAAGTACATTTGAGGATTCCTTGGCCAATCTGGAGAAAATTTTAAAAAGGTGTGTTGACTCAAATCTTTCCCTCAGTAATGAAAAATGTTTTATGATGATGACTGAGGGGATAGTTTTAGGACATCATATTTCTGCATCTGGTATAAAGGTAGATCCTGATAAAATTCAAATTATTGACAATTTATCTGAACCAACAACTCAAACAGATGTAAGAAGTTTTTTAGGGTATGCAGGCTATTATCGTAGATTTATTGCAAATTTCAGTAAGATAGCTCTGCCATTGTTTAAATTACTTTCTAAAGATGTGAATTTTAATTGGGATACTGATTGTCAATCTGCATTTCAGACACTAAAGGAGAAACTCTCAACTGCACCCATTTTAAGGGGACCAAATTGGGCATTACCTTTTCATATTTCTACTGATGCCTCTGCTACTGCCATAGGGGCTTCATTAGGCCAGAAAGAACATACTTTGACTTATGCAATCTATTTTATAAGTAAAAATCTGACACCTACAGAGTTAAACTATACAGTCACTAAAAAGGAAATGTTGGCCGTGGTTCATGCTGTAAATAAGTTCCGTCATTATATAACTGGTTATGAAATTTTTGTCCATACAGATCATTCATCCTTACGATATTTAATGAACAATTCTATCACTAATGGTCGGATTACTAGATGGTTGTTACTAATGCAGGAATTCAACATCACTGTTCTAGATCGACTGGGACGAGAAAATCAAGTAGCAGACTTCCTGTCTCGTTTACACAATACTAGTGAGATTGTTCCTGTTTATGATAGTTTTCCTGATGAACACCTGTTTGCAATTTCTATTATCACTCCTTGGTATGCTGACATTGCTAATTACTTATCATCAGGACAATTACCACCATCTTTGACATCTAAAGAAAAGAAAAAGATAATTAAACAAAGTGCTAGGCATATATGGGTTAATGGTGACCTCTTTTACACAGGATATGACCTAATTATAAGAAGATGTGTACGACAAGATGAAATCTTAGATATTTTAAAGGCATGTCATGACGAACCGTGTGGTGGTCATTTTGCAGATAAAAGGACAGCATACAAGATACTCAATCTGGGGTATTATTGGCCTACTATTTTCAAAGATGCTAAGAGGTATGTTAGAAGTTGTGATACTTATCAACGGATGGGACGGCCAGTCCGGTCTGATGAAATGCCACTCCATCCCCAAATCCTCATTGAACCATTTGAAAAGTGGGCCCTTGACTTCATTGGTCCAATTAATCCACCATCACAAGGGAAGAAGTACATTCTGGTCTGTACGGACTATGTTACTAAGTGGGTAGAGGCCAAGCCTTTACCAAGAGCCACGGAGCAGACTGTGGTAAACTTTCTTTTTGAGGAAATCTTTGTTAGATTTGGGGTTCCTAGGGAAATTGTAACTGATCAAGGTGCCCAATTTACTTCCAAATTAGTGCAAGAGATAGGAGAAAAATACAAGATCAAGCACAGAAAGTCCACCCCTTACCATCCACAAGCCAATGGCCAAGTGGAATCTACAAACAAAACCCTAGAAGGCATCATTACCAAAACTGTTCAGATGCATAGGAAGGATTGGTCAGCAAAGCTTACTGAAGCTTTATGGGCATACCGGATCACTTGGAAAAACAGTACTGGTTTTTCTCCTTACCATCTTGTCTACGGTAAGCAAGTCCTTCTCCCTATCGAGTTTCAAATTCATACATTCAAGTTGGCAGCAGATTTGGGCATGGATCTTTCTGAGGCTCAAAAAGAAAGATTACTTCAGTTGAACCAACTAGATGAGATCAAACAGGCTGCCATAGAACACAATATTCTGATCCAACGGCAGCGAGCTCAATGGCATGCAAATTTATCAAAAAGAAGCAATTTCATATTGGTGACTGGGCATTATTATTTGACTCAAAATTTAAAGATTTCAAAGCCAAATTCACTACTCATTGGCTTG
>LPNX011136310.1:86739-99979 GCA_001517045.1 Pseudotsuga menziesii | reverse complement strand
GTGGTGAGTGCCTACGGACCATTTTGAGAGGAGTCATCATTGCCCCTCCGAATGGTTGTTTCTCACATGCTCGACTTCAGTACCTTATTCGCATCGTTGGGAATCGCGCAGGATATATATCTCTTCCGTTGTTTGTCGAAGACCCCGGATTTCCCCCGACTCTAGCACATTGGCGAGTCACGTCGGAACACCCAGTTATATGTTCCCGTGGATGTCCGGGCTGCGTTGGCGATTGTATTCGGAAGCCATCCCATTCTATGCTTCCTTGAGTACCCAGTTCAGTTCCAGTTCAGTGTACCATTGTGAGCATGACCCTGGTCACTCTGATCCAGCAGCTCACCAGTGCTTTTGGTACCACATTCAGTAGCACTGCTGTCATTCCAGTGTTTCAGTTGTTTCGCTCAGACATAGTCAACTCAGCAGTATGTTCCAGATTTGTGTCCCCTCTGGACACTTATGATATATACAGCAGTTCCTATGTATCCTACAGGTCCCTCTTTTCGGGGCTCACAGTTATTTTCATGTATCTTGATACGAGCATGGGAATGCCCGCCTCGTCCATATATTGAGATTTTTTCCTCATCCAGTATTTGAGGACCATTTATATTGCTATGTTATATTCTGATACGAGCATGGGATTGCCCGCCTCGTCCATATTATCAGATGATCCCTCATCCATTATTGAGGTTATGTACTTTTCAGTCCTTGCAGGTGGTTCGAGATCGGTGTCCCGGACTTCAGTTGCTTCCTTCTCTTCTCCACACCCCAACACAAACCAAATATGACTCATGATGTCCATCGGCCATACGATGAGCTCCTGCCCTCGCACATCAGGGGGCAATCTGTTAACACTCAAAAATGGTTAACTACCTCATCTAGCCCACTACATGGCTCATTTGTCCATTTGCCTACCATATTTCCCTGGAAATCCCACTAAAAGCCTCCAAAAGGCCTAAAATGCCTCCAAAAGGCCATAAAACCATCTAAAAAGGCTCCAAAAGGCCTTAAATGCCTCGAAAAGGCCAAAAAACCCCTTTTTCCTCCAAAAATAACCAAAATTCCTCTAAAAATAGCAAAAATCCCCAAAAGGGAAGAAAAGGAATAAAAATAATGAGGAAAAAGGAGGAAAACCCTAAAACAGCAAAAACCCTAAACAAGCTGCCCTAAACCACATGGTTTCCAAAAACCATGGGCTAGCATTCCACCACTAAAAAACTATAAATAAGTGGTGGAGACCCCTCATTTCACATCCACAGTCATAAGCATCCTACCTCTGCCGAAATCATTCTCGAAACCCTAGCTTACCATCAAGCTATTTTCATCATTGAGAACCCTTTTGGCCCATTTTCCACCACCGGAGAAGGAAAGGAAGCAGCTTGGAGCTCGGAGCCACCGACATCGGATCAGCGCAACGGACTCCACCAACCTCCTCATTGGAGGTAATATTAATAAAAATTACCATTATACATTTCTTTGCTATTTTTACTTCACGTCATTTACTTTTTACTGCTTTAGCTTAGTCTTTATTTCAGTCTATTTTTGTTTACATTATTGAACTGCTACTAAGGATTCCAGATTCCTTAGTAGGTGCTCATCAGCACAAGCTAGGGTGAAAACTCTAGCTACAGCTGAGAGAAATGGAGGCCACAAAGAGTGAAATCTACGCCATCCAGGTAGAAGCACAAGCTAAGGAAGCAGCACATGAGGCTCTGGAAAGTGCACAGTAGGAAATTCAAGACTTAAAGAATGAAAAGGAGCAGTTAAGGGAAAAAGTGGAAGAGCTGGAGGCACAGCAGACTGTCATTTATGAGTCCAATACCTCATACACCCAGGAACTGCAAGCGAGGCTGGCTTCTCTAACTGCTGAGCTGGAGACAGCAAAGGAACAGCAGGTCAATATACGGCCGGTTAAAGAACACATCCTGGCCCAGAAAGCTAAAGTGCTACACCTGCAAACTGCTCTAGAAGAAGAAAGATGCCAGGTCCTCCAGATTGATGGCCGACTGGAAGAAATCTTGGAAACCGCTTCTTATTTTGTTGACAGGTCTCAAGACATCCTTGAAGTACTGACTACAAGGATATCTAGGGCGGAGAACGATGAGGAAGCCCCAGCTGAACTACCATCCAAGGATAAACAAGCCCTTAAATGGGACCATGATCTGATAGAATTCGCTATCAATACTGCAGAAGACTTCCAGAAAACAGTCAAGAAGACTAAGGGAGTCTGCACAGAATTCTTCAGGAGAGCCCTGGTTACCTACAACTGATGTCAGGTAGAAGCCGAGCAGAGGCTATATGAGTTCCCTGATCATGATGCATTTGTAGAAATGTTGCAGAAAGGACAGCAAGATGAAGAAGCCAGAGTACAACGCATCAAAGCTATTGATGACCAAATCCTGAAAAATGAAATAGGCCACATAGCCGTCAGTGTGCAGATCTTAGAAGAACAGGTGCGATTTAACACAGTCAGGGTAGAGGCCATTAGAAACCAGGCTGAAAAGTTCGAGCTAAACATTCAGTTTTTAGAGCCCAACTCGTTTGAAGGACTCGCTGCTGAGGTAGCACCGTGGAGAAAATTCTTGGAGAACCAAGTGGGACCCTCCTCTCAAAAGGACCGGTCAACTTTGCTGTAATTTAATAGTTTGTAAAAGGTTTTTGGGAAAAATGAAATGTTGGGAAGACAAAAGGGTTGGGAAGCCCAAAGGTCACTTTGGGCGACCCAACCAATTTTTGCTTTTTGTATAAAAATAGGAAACGTAGAGAAGAGAAGGGATTTTTTCCCAGTAAGACTGGAGGATATATTGTAAGAAGAACTACTTCCTTTTGCAATAAAAGATCTTAGTTTTCCTGTTGGAGAAAGAGCTGTGAAGTTTCCAAATGTTATACAATGGATGGCAGAAAGATTAACTACTTTATTTTTCAGCTTGTGTCCATGAATCGTGAGATCGTTCTAACTTTATGACCTATGTCTTGTTGAATGATTTCTGATTTAATTTGTGGAAATTTCACCCGGAGTAATGTAGGTGGTTCATATAACAACTGGCTATCTGATTGTTAGAATATTTTTCTTGTTCATGTGTAGTAAGCATAAATATCAGCTATCTGTAATTTTGTTTATCATACATGGAAATAATACATTACTCACAAATAATCACTCTTCTAGCTCCCCGGGGATAGATAGTTAGGTGTTTAGATAGTTAGTTGTTTTACTGCACGGTTGCATATGTGGTTTAGATGTCTGTGAACCTAAGACGAGAGGTAAGAACCTGCACAGCACATTGTGTAGTTCCTTGAATCTTTATCACCCTGCATGGTTAAGATAGGCATATGCATCGCATACATTAAGTCAAAATACAAATTTCGGTGGACCGGGCCGCAACCGGTAAGCCCTTGTTGTTACTTTGACCTATGGTAGCTGGACCGTAAACCGGATGGATTCCCTATACCAAACAGTCAACGGGCTAGTTGGGAACGTTGATTGGGGAGAATCCCTTACTGTTGTCGCTTGCGAATTTCTAGGCCTCAACAACACTATAGATGGGAATGACATGAGATGCATTTACCCTTTGACCAGCATGCCATTTTAATTTTCTATGTGTTCATTTCTGTACGCGACTATCTCCTTTGAAATTCCACCAACATAAGAGTACCGTAGTTCTTCCTCCTTTCACCATGGAGATAAGGTTCAATTTATAAGGCTAAAGGGATAGAGTAGGTTGGGGAATATGAGGAGGGATCTAAGGGATCCTCCCCCATAGGTTAGGGAACTAAATTCCACCTCACCTAGAATCTAGGGAATGTCCTCCACCTCATCTACCTTCAAGAAGGGCCTCAAAGTTTCATTTTTTTCCCTCAAACACCTCTAGCACACTTAGCAGTAGGAGACAAAGCGTCGGCGCACCTTGCATAAGGATAAAGAGTGCTAGTGGTTCTCTTTGCATGAAGGGAAAGAGTGTTGATGCACTTTTCAATAGGAGTAAGAGCGCCAACCCTCGTAGAGGAGGGAAAAGAGGGTAGGGACAACCTCAAATGCAATCAACTTTAGTAGAGGGAACTTTAGGTATTAGGCATAAGGTTGACACATGTGTCAAGATGACAAGATTTCGGTGTAGTAGTCTCTTTGTAATCAACTCTTGCAAATGAGCATATCTAACACATCTCTCTTTAGATATAAGATACCACCATACATGAGCTAGTTTGTATCGCTTTGCAGTTTAAAGTGTTAATCCATTCCATTCATTAATAGAATTTGGGTTTTACTGTACTATTGTGCTTTCTGCAAAATATTTGTGTGCATGTTTCTATTTTATATTTCTTCCTTCATTTCATTCTGCAAATAATCCAGATCATATATCCCTCTTAAGACCTCATTCTAATGATTGGGATCGTATTCTCCTCAAAATGAAATCCAAATGCAAGCATAGGGATCTCATTAGCTTAATATAGCAAGAAATATCACTCTAATAATGTATTCTCTCCCCTCATTACCCATATTCTTATTCTCTTCTCTTTTAGCTTGAGATAGTGTAATGCATTTGAAGATTCTTATGGTAGGAGGGAAATCCAATATTATAAAGTTTCATCTCATTAAATGGGACATTGTTAAAGATCATATTATCAATGAAGGAACTAGTGTACAAGATCCCAACATGGTTAACTTAGAAATGGGAACCAAGATATTATGGAGAATGTTGTTAGGAAGAAAGGAATGGTGGAAGGAGACCCTTAGAAAGAAATACTTCAGGGGATCCCGATCGAGGTCTATGGATCATCAATTGTTATTCAAGGATCAAATTAAAG
This sequence comes from Pseudotsuga menziesii, assembly GCA_001517045.1. Classification (NCBI taxonomy): domain Eukaryota; kingdom Viridiplantae; phylum Streptophyta; class Pinopsida; order Pinales; family Pinaceae; genus Pseudotsuga; species Pseudotsuga menziesii. The sequence goes on along the minus strand of LPNX011136310.1, from coordinate 95,179 downwards.
TATATGGTGGTTGTGCAAAGTAATTAGGAATCTCATTCAAGAAGGGATTTATTGAATCCATGGAAATGGGAAGATAGTTGATGTATAGGTTTAGATAAGATCACGGACAAGCCTCCTCTCGAGTAAAAATAAGGGGTGGAAGATTTGAAATATTGGATGAGTAATCAAGGTATTCAAACTCTCTTTTTGGGGAAATTTTAAGGATCAATAATTTTCTTAAAGTTTATAAACCTTGACGAATATTACTAATTCTTAAATTTCCAACCATTAAATGTTGGGAAATATTTTTCTAAAAATATTCAAATTTCTAAGGGTTTTATATAGTTTCTAGACCATTTTGTCGATTTTTAGAGTAAAAACGTTTATCACATGGAATTTGGGAGAATTGGTGAATCATTTTTTGGAAAAAGGTAAAATATTATCCCGTGGGATAAATTTCACCCCTAAATATTTCTCTTCTCTCTTTGACCTATCCAATTGGAAAAGAGATGGTCAATGGGTTAGCTAGAAGAGGATAGGTCTTCCATGAGATTTAGAATATCCCTTTTGGATGTTGTTATCATTGTTGCAATGAGCTACCCATCTCAACCTAACCACTAAATATCAGAGGGGATGGGGAACCTCAGGAACTTATTCAATCAAAGAAGGATATAACTATCTTCTTAGCAAAATGACATTACTCCCAGGTTCTTCCCTATGGAAAAAAATATGGAGCCCCAACTGTATTCTAAAATTAAATGTCTTTTTTAGGTCATATCCTATGGGAAAGTGATAACGACAAAAAGCGTAAAAATAGGAAAATAGAAGAACCCTCTAGATGTGCTCTCCATCTAAGAGAGGAAGAAAAGAAAAAATATCTCTTCTTACATTACAACTACTCCAAACAAGTTTGGAATTATTTCTATGTTGAACTAGAAAGTGAAGTTATGGTGCCCTTAACTTGGAAATATCTCTTCCTTCATTGGAAATCATATTTTCTCGATACATTAAGGAACAAAATCATTTTGGGTTGAAACTAGACAATCTCCCCCAAGTTTGTCTACTAGAAACTTTGCCTTGCGAGGAATAAATCAATCTTTAGTTCAGAGCTCATTCCCATGGCTAGAAAGGACATCAAGGAAAAGACTCTATTGGTCGATACGTTCAAGCACAAGGGGAGTAAGGGACTAGAAAAAGAGCCACTTTCAAGCACTGAGAAGAAAGAAGGAGAGATAATAATTATTTTAATTTTTTTTAAGGGAAATGATTGACAAAATATTAAGATAAGAGTATTTTTGAATGATGTCCATTAGAAATGACTATTGGTGTTCATAAAACGAATATAGAAAACACAAGAAGAGAGTGAAAGTATAGGAGCGGGGGGAGGTAGGATTGGAGGATGTCTTAATGTTCCAGGGATGATAAGTTTCTAAGACTAATTGAAATTATTAAGATTTTTTTTTAATTTCAAGGGATTTCTTAATCAAGAGAGTGGAGAGTTGAGGTTAGGAATTTAGCTTCATAAAAACAAATGAGGTGTTTAGTGTCATTACAATCCTAAACAATAGTTAATTTCAAAGAGTTGCCTATATTTAGAAAAATATTCATAATAAGGTGTTAAGAAAGTCAACTCATAAAACCACATGTTAATAAAAACTATACAATAGACTTGCTATAAACTTATAATGTTTTCCATTAATCTAGATAATAAAGTTTAGACAACCATAAGTTTACACACTAGCATAGATTCATCTTAAACATGGATCTATCAAAAACACCAAAACAAATACATTTTCTCTATCTTAATTTTTATTGTTAATTTTATAAGTAAACATGAATTTTTTTAATTACTTTTATTTTTGGTAATGTTATTCAATATAAAACACCTAACTACTCTTGATACAATAATCATGATGATGAAAACATAAAAACCAAGACTTGTGTTTACAAATATCACAACTTTTAAAATTAAATTGCTATATAATTTTCATTAACCCGTTCTAAAAGATACTAAATCTTTAAACAAAATTATTTCAATAATTATTCTTAACAACTAATCAATAATCGTCATTATTTTTTTTGCATTTGACTTTGGATGAACGAATTTCTTAATTTTTAAAATTAATTTTTTATTTAATCTTTTGAAACAAACAATTTATTACTTAAAAACAAAAGCAAAATAAATACGGCACGGACGTAGTCATCGAATGTCATCCATAGAAAGAAAAAATTATATCGTTAATTCTTACGATGTGTATACACGCATCGAATTGTCCACCCATACGTATAGATAGAATGGGCGATAACCTCAAGGGTTAGCTCAATTGGTAAGACGTGCATACACTCTCTCGGTTCAGGGTTCAGGGGGAGGTCACGGGTTCGAGCCTTGATCTGGAAAAGATAGAATGGGCGATGCTATTTTCTAAAAAATATTTTGTATTTTGTATTTTTTGAAGCTTCATTTTTCTCAATCTTGAAGGGGTAAAATTTTCCACTCTAAAAGTTGTCAAATTATTATATAAACGATATAAATATCCCAAATCTTTTTATAGTTGGTGTTTTAAAAATTGGTAATATTCGCTAACATTTATACACTTTTAAATAAGTATGGTTCCTTAAAATCATCCTTGCAACAAAAACAAAATTAATTATAATTTAATTATTTTGAATCAATAAAAGTAAGGTAGTCTACTTTTAAATAAGTATGGTTCCTTAAAATCATCCTTGCAACAAAAACAAAATTAATTATAATTTAATTATTTTGAATCAATAAAAGTAAGGTAGTGTGCAAAGACGCATGCGGTGGAGTGGCCCAATGATTCCAAAAAAGAATATCAAGGTGTGCCCTTGCTGTCGAGAAAAAATAGGTTAAGAATAAACCAAACCGCACTGGAAATTAACCATTATCATATTAAAAATAGTTAAAAAATAATAATAGTCCTCTTACTTCAATTGGGTAGATCCTAAAGTCCTATCAACCCTATTGAATCTATAATCTAATCATAGTTCTAGAATCTAATCATGGTTATTAGAATGCCCTTGGGATAACAAACAACCAAAACGCCCAGTTTATCGGGTTGGTTATGGAATCCCGTTGAAATTATGGCTATGAATTACATTTTTTATTATTATATAATTTTACAATTACAATTTTCTTTCATATTACAGATTAAATTAAAAAATACATTTTAAAATTTGAAATCGTCATTTAAACATTTAAAATGGCATTTTCAGAAATTCCTCATATGTTTGATTCCGGTGGGATGGAAGCTATTTAGTTAACCCATAGAGCTGTCTAACTAGGGGACTTTTTGACTCTCAGGTTAATTTTTTGTGAGAATCCAATGAATTGAATCTACAAAATTTGTAATTTCTGTTGTTTGTTGGACGATTTTAAGTTCAGAATTGAAATCAGGTGACAAAAAAACCCTTAAACACCCACACTATAAAATTTAGCAGTGTTTTTGAAAGTTTTAAAAATTCAGTAAAAATTCATAGCAAAAATCTAATAAAAACCAACCAAAAACAAAGATAAAAAAATTCACTCTTTAAACAACTCGCACATATATATACTATATACCCTCACTGCACCAAAAAAACATTGTATCACTAATTCCAATCTGATTAAATCTTATAACCCCATTGAATCCCGACATTGTTATTAATATGCTCTCGAGAACATAACTACTCACTCCAATCCCATTAAATCCTATCAACCCCATTGAATCTAGTCATTGCTATTAATGTGCCCTCACTACACAGAAAACATTACATTACCAATACCAAACATTTGAAGAAAATTCCCGAGTCAATTGACCTATGTACACTTCCGAAGACCATACAAAACAATTTTAAAGATAGTGAAAGCATGATGTGTTATCTACCATCAATTTGCAAGATGAGGACTACTTTGAAGCTGTCTAACTAGGGGACTACTTTGATTTTTTTTGCGTCGATTTTTAGTTGAAATTTAATGAATTTATTTCATAAAAATATTTTGTTATTGGTTGAGTGATTTTAAGTATATAAATAACATTACCTAATACAAAAACTCTTTAACACTCTCACTCTATAAAATTTAGTAATGTTTTTGCATGTTTTAAAAATTCTATAAAAATTCATAACCAAAAACCAACGAAAAATAAAAGAAAAATCGTCAACTCGAGGAAAATATAATGGTGATTTACGATGAAAATATGATGGTGATTTACGAATGCCTCGAGAGTCGATCTTCTCGGCTTAAAAAGTAAAAATAATCCTAAAGCACATATCACTAATTACCAAACACTAAAACACAATTATCGTTATGACTTGACACCATCACAATTCATTTGAATTGGGTGGGATCTGCAAGTCTAAAGATCCACCATTAATTCCTTGATGCCTTCTCTGAATATTAAACACCATATCATCCCTTCCCTGAACTTATCAATTATGCTTCCTCTCCAGCAATCCATCCATGATAACCTTCATCTTGTACTCGTTGGATTCAAGATCCACCATCCTGCTGTTAATATTTCTAGTCATCCTTTGTTTTACCAACATCGGGAGGAGGTACAGCCACGCAGATGTGAAGAAGATTGCACAAAGCCGGCCATAGAAGACCAAACAGAGCACCGTGATAATCATAACAGTCCCACCCACACTACCATCGTCAGCCATGGCCGGGCTGGTCCTTCTCATGCAGAAATTGTCTAAGCCCCGTGGAATTGCAATTCTGGTGGTGGGTCGATTTTCCATGGATACCACCCTTCTGAAATTTTTAACTTTCGACTGATGATACTGCTTGTGCTCAGGATCGATGGTTTTCTGTTTCGCAGGCCTAGGAGAAACCGAAGCGGGGAACTCGTTTGACTGAAGATGAGCTCTCAAAGGGCTGCTGGGTGCACTCATAATGAGACCTAATCTTGGATTTCTTCTACTCAGCTTATAGAGGTCTTTCTGCTCTGCAATTTCTTCAATGCTTCCTCCACTATTGCTAGTATTAGGGTTTCTAAAGAGTGTTGTGAAGTATGCAACCCTACTCACAATAAAATTCTTTTTATACATCACACCGCCCACCGCCATGACCATTGCCGCTGCCACAGAAACGCCCGGCCTTCTCATCCACAATATCGTACTTAAACCCAAAAACCCAAAGGCCATGATCTTGAGAAGCCGAGACGACGACTGCATGACCAGGCTCGGGCTCCTCTCATCGAAACCAGAAATAGAAATACTCTCAGACCCGCCCTTAATGTAATTCCCTTCATCTCTTCTCGTCAATTCCCCGCCCTTCTCGTCATTATTTATCTCAACAGATCCCGGGATCAAAGCCCCAGCAGCACTAGCACCACCGGTTTTCTTCCCATTTGCGTCTCTGGGCCTCACCACAACCGGAATCCATCCGTTTTTTGAATACTCGAACCTCACCAGGGCCTCTGGCGTACCATTATTCTTAGCAATACATTCTCTTTTCGCAGAGAGCTCGGCATAGACACTTTCAAACTTGTCAAGCCCTCCAGTGGAATAAGGATTCGACCTCTTTCCATGTTTCTGCTGGAATCTGGACCTCGGAAAGACATCAATTTCTTCTGCTTCGCCTTTCACTGATATCCTTCCGCAACGCATTAATTTCGTCTTGGGATATACACCCAAATATGGATTTGATCCAATTACAACTGAAAACGGAAAACCCAACTCGAAAATATACTGAGTTCACCTGCTCCCAGCCTTAGCTGTTGGAAAAATAAGGCTGGGAAAAATGTAATTACTCGCAGATCTCTACTTGGCTTCCAACCGACTCTATCAGAGTCTGTATAAGCCAAGATCTTGTCTGTCATTCTGTCATTCTGACAGGAAGGAAAAGTCCACAAGTAGGCTACATAAGTTAATCGAATTTATTTCAGAAGCTAAGTTGTTAGTTAGATAGTTATTGCAGTGTTTAATGGAAAGTAAGTGGGCAAGTAAGTCGGCCTATGCTGAAGCAATTTTCAGATTGCCTATAAATAGAAGATGCACATTGTAAATCAATAGAGAGAGATATACAGATACAAATATACAGTTATGCAAACCAGCAGAGGACTCAAGGTGTGAAAGTGAAGTCGAAGCTCAAGCTTCTGTGCATGTGATTTAGTCGAAGAGCTGAAGCTCTGTAGATCGACGAGTTTATAACAGACAAGTTTGTATTACTTTGTAATTCCTCATAGTTAATATATGAAATAGTTTGTGGTTGAATTCATGATTATTTGGCCGCACATATTTCCAGATTTACTTCTGTAAATGTCTTTTACAATTACTGATAAGTAAAAGAACAAGAACCCATAAAAATATCACCGCGTGAAAGTTCAAGTTTTACGGCACTTTGGTCTACTCAAATCCTCCTACATATTCGGGCATATGTATTTGATAAGTTGTTTGGATTTGTAAAAGTGGGTAGTTTACTTCATCTTACTCACAGGTAAAATCATTTGTAATTTCTTGAGTCTTTAGACTAAGAAACATATTCTGCACAAACTTGGTCGAAGCTCCCAACCTGGTCGAAGGTCAAAGCTACCAAATTTGTGCCGAAGCTACCAACTTGGTCGAAGCTACCAACTTGGTCGCAGCTATTGATTTGTGTCCAAGCTCCAAAACTTGGTCGAAGGTCGAAGCTTCCAAATTTGGTCAAAGTAAAAAAAAGGTGGTCGCAGTAAAAATTCCGTCGAAGCTTCCAAATTTGGTCAAAGTAAAAAAAAGGTGGTCGCAGTAAAAATTCCGTCGGAGTGAAAAGTGAAATTATTTTTAAATATTGACTGAGCACTAAACCCAAGTTTAGTCGGCTCGGTTTTGGCTATCTAGTATCAGAGCGAGGTTATATCAGAGCCAGGTTTATACCAGCGCAAGATTTTAGGAAAGAAATCTTGTCTTAAAAGGTGGAAATTAATTTTCTAAGGAAAGTTAATTAAAAAAATTAAAAATGGCTTCCACTTCTGGTTCATTGCAACCTCCAAGTTTTACAGGAAAGAATTATGAATATTGGTCTTTAACAATGAAGGCTTTATTCAGAGGTCAAGATGTCTGGGAGATAGTCCAGCATGGTTATGTAGAACCAGCAGACATGACAGCATATAACAATCTCACACAGGCTCAGAAAGATGCCTTGAGAGAACAGAGGAAGAGAGATGGAAAAGCTCTGTTTTTCATACATCAAGCTATGCATGAGAGCATACTCCCAAGAATAGCAGCAGCAATTAATGCCAAGGAAGCATGGGATACATTGGAGACTGCCTATCAAGGTTTGAGTAAGGTAAAGACATCCAAGCTGCAGATTCTGAGAAAATATTTTGAATCTCTGTGCATGAAAGATTCAGAGAATGTAGACACATTCTACACCGGAGTTGTTGGGTTGATAAACCAACTGAAATCTCATGGAGAACCCGTATCAGACCAAAGGGTTGTTGAAAAAATTCTCAGAAGTCTTCCTCCAAGATTTGAAAGTCTAGTTGTGACCTTAGAGGAACACACAGACATGTCGACATTTTCCATTGATGAGTTGCAAGCTTCACTCATCAATCATGAACACAGAATCAGTAGATCACAGACATCATTGGAAGGTTCATTTGCAGCACAGTCATCCATAAGCCGTGGTAGAGGCAGGGGGAGAAACAACTTCAGAGGCAGAGGAAGAAGTTCTTCAAGAGGAGGACAAGGCAGAAGTCCTGCAAATGTCGGTGGCAGAGGAGATCATCAAAACCCAAGTCAGCCAAGTGGCCAGAGATTTGATAAATCAAAAATTCAATGTCATTACTGTAAGAAGTTTGGTCATTATGCATATGAATGCAAGAAGAAACAATATGATCAAGGAAGACAAACCCCAAGTCAGTCAACCAGCACCAACACTTCGACAGGTGTAATATTAATTGCATCAACATCTCCACTTGAATGCAATGCTGTTCAAGAAAGTCCACATGACATATGGTACTTAGACTCAGGATGCAGCAACCACATGACTGGTAATTTAAATCTGTTTTCCAGTCTAGATACTTCAATTAAAACTGATGTTACACTTGGAAACAATGCCCAAGTTACTGTCTTAGGAAAAGGCACAGTAGATATTCTAACCAAACAGGGGGAGAGTAAGTATATCCCTGATATCTATCATGTCGAAGGTCTGAAACATAATCTATTAAGCATTGGACAGTTGTTAAAAAAGGGCTATAGAGTCTACATGGAAGATGAACACTGTGTGATCAAAGACAAGCGTCCAAGCGACCAGCTGATAGCAAAAGTACCAATGACAAGCAACCGCTTGTTTCCATTGAGGATAGTTCCCAACATAAAAGGGAAGACAAAAACAGGAGCTGCATTTAAGGCAGAAAGTGAAGGAACAGTCGAGCTCCTCGACAAGAGAGAAAATTACAGCGCTGATTTGCAAGCTGCATTTCAGACAGAAGTTCAGGATGAATCCTGGTTGTGGCATTTCAGATTTGGACATCTAAAT
>LPNX011136310.1:26341-77344 GCA_001517045.1 Pseudotsuga menziesii | reverse complement strand
CATGTATTTTGAGTTAAGGAGTTAAGCCACAATAAAAATTGAAAACAAATAGGAAAATATAATATTTTTTAATAAAAATTACATATTTAGAATCTATAGCAAAAATGCTATATGTTTAAGATTTCGTGCACAACACCAACTACATGTGAAATATTTGATCTTGTGCATATCATCGCATATATAAAAATTCTTACTGTACTAGCATATGGTACATGAGACATATAATCCTTTTCTTCCTTATTACTATCACATAAACTTGAATAAATCTTAAAATGGGTTTGGAAATTTAACCCGTGATAGAACAATTACACTCACAAAATTGCTAATCAAACATGCAAAATTAACATCAAAGGAGACTGAAATTGGAGCATAACACTAATCTGTATTGAATAAGTGTACAATAGCCAACCTTGTGAAGTAATAGGCTGTTGCAATATATAATTACATGAGAGATTTGAATGCATAAGGATGCCATTTGAAATAGTAAAAAAATAGGTTTACTAAATCTAGTCAAATCCCCCATAGGTGCATAAAGCAGTTTCCAAATCCACTAGGATGCTCACGAATTGGAAAAGTAAAGTATGAAAGCTAATAAGGGATGGAAAGACAACTCATGCATGATTTTATTAGGAAAAAAAGATGGAGGATGATGTGGGCAAAAAACAAGTCAACTAAACCTAGTCTTGCTTTCCCTTTTGCCTTAATTCTCAATAAAACAAGCAACTTTACAGAAAAAGCAGATATGCGCTTTGGAGGAACTAGAATAAAGTAGACATGCTAAATATGGTTTCCAGTAGGTTTCCCAAGCACTCCATGACTCAGTTTTAGCAAGTGTTGACTTCTATGACATGTAGAAGGCGACTAGCATAGAGTGGAATATAGGAGACTAGGTAATAAGATAAAAATGATTTAATTAATATCTAAGGTAGGTAGCTATGGGTTGATTATTCTAATACCCCCCCTTAAGCCTGAATTTATGAGTAAATACCAGAAAACTATAGGTCCAAGCAACAAGGCTTAGTCACCCTTTACATACTGCATGTCCATTTAACCAAGGAAAGAGGCAAAAACCCGGTGGGAAAATCCTCCCTAAAACATGGAAAGTAAATCAAAATTTGAAAATCTTGTCATCAATCATGCTTCACAGCATGATCAGAAATCCCCAGCAGTGATTTGAGATTGCTGAATTTCTTCTCACAAAAAACTTTGGTGAAGATGTCCGCTACTTGTTTTGAAGATGCATAGAAGAGTAGGTGAATGGTGCCATCATGCACAAGCTGTCTGATGTAGTGCATATGGATCTCAATGTGTTTGGTTCGATGTATCTGAACTGGATCATTGTAGATTTGAATGGTGCTCTGATTCCCTGCAACCATAAACATTAAGTTGCTGCATTTACAACTCCTCTATACTCTGCTTCTGTAGATGAGAGTGCTATGGCACTCTGCTTCTTGCTTGACCAGCTGATTGGTCCTTCTGCAAGCATGAACACATATCCTGATGTTGAATTTCGATATGTGTTGTCACCTTCCCAATCACTGTCAGTAAACCCAATCAAATCAAGATCAGATTTAGCTTTGTAGAAGATCCCATGAGTTCTTGTTCCTTGAACAAAGTTAAGGATCCTTTTGGCTGCTCTCCAATGGATCTCATGAGGCTGATACATGTATCTTGAAGCCACACTAACTGCATAAGATAGATCAGGTTGAGTTTGTGTAAGATAAAGCAAACACCCAATCAACTACCTATACAGTGTATTATTTACCATAGGAGAAGAACCTGCTTCTTCAAGCTGAACTCCTGAAAGGAAGGGAGTCTTGCTTGGCTTGCAATAATTAATGTTGAACTTGTTCAGCAAATCTAAGGAATACTTGGACTGATTTACTTTGATTCCATGTTGGGATTGAGCAAATTCGAGACCCAAGAATTGGCCCAACAATCCCAAATCAGTCATAGAAAATGCATGGTTCATTGCATCCTTCAAGGAGGCAATCTCTTTCTTTGAACTTCCTGTAATCAAAAGGTCATCCACATACAAGACAATAATCATCAAAGAAACATGAATCAGTTTCAAATAAACATTAGGATCAGACTTGACAAAACTCAATGACAGCAGAAAGTCATCAATCTTGGCATATCAAGCCCTGGGGGCTTGCTTAAGCCCATACAATGATTTCTTTAACCTGCACACAAAATATGGATTAGAAACAAACCCTTGAGTTTGCTGCATGTAAATCTCTTCAGTGAGATCTCCATTTAGGAAAGCACACTTCACATCCATGTGATGTATCTCCCACTGCTTCGAAGCTGCAATGGCTAAAGCTAGCCCTATGGAGTCCATCTTTGCCACTGGTGCAAAGGTTTCATTGTAGTAAATACCATGTACCTATGAGTAGCCCTTGGCTACCAATCTTGCCTTATATTTCAAAGGTGAACCATCATCAGCAAACTTAGTTTTGAAAACCCACTTACATTGAACTAGCTTCCTCCCTGGGGCAAGATCAACCAGTTCCCAAGTGTTGTTCTTCTGGAGCGAGCTGAATTCTTATTTCATGGTTGTTTTCCATATTGGAGCATGTGCTGCATCTTGATATGTATGTGGATCTGATTCAACCATCATATAGAACTTCTCAACAAATAAGGGATCTTTCATACATAGGGCACTCTCAAACTGAGATCTAGTCCTCCTAGTGTCACTAGGATTTTCAGCTAGTTCCCCAGCTGCATGAATGGTCTTTTATATCCATTTTGGTCTTGTAGGGCTGTCAGGATCTACAATCAAATCATCATTATCAGACATATCAGAATCAACAAACTCATTAGTCTCTCCACTTACAATCAATGGATCTGGTGGTGAAGAAGACTCTCCAACTTCAACGGCTACTAAAGGCTCTTCTTGGAACTGAACACTTCTTTCAAGGAAATATTTGTTAGTGCTCAAGTTGATCAAATTGTACCCTTTTGAATCTTTATAATACCCAAAAAATAGGAACTCTTGGCTTTGGGGATGCAAATCCTTTCTCTTTTTAGTTAAAATTCTAGCCCAAGCCTTTGAGCCAAAAATCTTGAAATGGGTCACATCTGGCTTGTGCCCACTCCAAGCTTCGAAAGGAGTCATACCAACAAGATACTTATGAGGCACCCTATTCTGGATGTAGGATGCACAATTTATAGCCTCGGCACAAAACTTTGGTGGCAAATTCTTAGCCTCCATAATACAGGTTGCCATCTCCTTCAGTGACTGTTCTTTCTCTCAGCAACACCATTTTGTTGTGGTGTGTAAGGGATCGAATGCTGCATCTAAATACCTACATCTTTACAATATTGAATTAACTCAGACTTGAAATACTCACCACCATTGTCAGATCTGAGGATCTTGAGTCTCCTCCCATACCGGTTTTCAACCAAGGCCTTAAAGACTTTGAAGAGGTCAAAAACTTTAGACTTATGCTTTAGGAAGTAAACCTAACAATAAGTGGAAAATTCATCTATGAATGTCAATGCATATTTGGATTGATTCATGGACATATGAGTAAATGTACCAGCAATGTCACTGTGGATCAACTCAAGAGGTGCAGAGGTTCTCTCATGACTAGCTCTCTCAAATTTATGATCTGAGTTTTTTCCTAGGATACAACCTTGACATAATCCCTTGGAAAACTTGATCTTTGGTAACCCTATGACCATATATTTTTCACTCAAATCAGAAAGGTACTTGTAGTTAAGATGGTCAAATATTTCATGCCAAAGATTGCTTGCCTCATTAGCATGAATCATAAGAGCTGAGGGGTTTGAGTAGGGTAGAAAATGGGAAAACATGTATACCTTCGAAGTGTGATCAACAACACATTTTGCTATGACTTTACCATTTGAAATATCTGTGATTTCAACATCATCAGGGGAGAAGATGACCTTCTTTGGAGACCCTATGTGATTCATTTGATACACTGACAAGGGATTAGAGGCAAGACCTAGAACATACAACGCATTATTGAACTTACCATGGTCAAGATCAATCCTTCCTTTTCCCAAACTATAAGTGAGAGAGTCATCTCCCAAAACTATTGGTGGGCCTTTCGACATATCAAGAGAGGAGAATGCCTCTTTTGTTGAAACCATATGTCTAGAATCTCCAGAGTCTATGATGAAGCTAGGTGAGCTTGATGTGCCAGCAACCAAAGCATGTACTCTCTCTCTCTGTCCTCTAAATTTGATCCTCCTTCCCTCTTCTTTGAGAAATTGGGAAGGGAGATGTTATTCTTCTCCAGGAGTTGGGTCAACATGTCAATTTTCTTCTTCATACAAGAGCTTTCAGGATGATAGCCCTTACTGCAGTATGCGCACTTGCTCATTTCTCCTTTGTTCTTCTTCTTCTAGAAGTTCTTCTTGGAGCCTTGGGGCTCCTCTTGAGACTTGTTCTTGTCTCTCTTTTGCTTGGGTGGATTTTTATCTTTTTTCTTGCTTTTTGAATCCATCCTTGAATCTCCAGCAACCAAAGCTTAGTCTTTGGAAGGTTTGATGGTGCCCATCATCACCAACTTATCTTGTTCTTGTGTGAGGAATTCCATGAACTCTGCAAGCTTAGGCATCTTCCAGGCTCAAGCTTTCAACTTGGTGGCATGGAAGGTAGAAACAAACACTGAATAGTCAGGGCCAAGATTTGAGATTATGGCCAAAACTAGTTGCTCCTCCTTCTTTTCAATCCCACACTATTTTCGCTGCAAAACAAGGGCTTTAAACTTGGGAAAATAGAGTTGCAAGGATTCGAAGCTGCTGGGACTTAAGGAGATCAATTCATTCTCGATTTGATGTCCTCTCATCTCATCTGTCTTACCAAAAAGCTCTACAAGCTTCTCCCACACTTCATTAGGTGATGTCAATCCATTAAGATGGAAGAGGAGGTCTCTTGAAATGCTTAGACACAAAAGACAATAGGCCTCATCCCTCTTGGTGTGCCATTTTATTTTCTCTGCAGCTGCATTGGGATTTTCCTCAGTTTCCATAGTAACCCTATAGAGACCTTTCGCTCTCAACAATATTTCGCTCTCAACAATATCTCCATCTAAGCTTTCCATTCAAAGAAATTAAATGGAGTCAAGATGATCTTCTGAGATATGTCCATAGCTCAAAAATTGTGCCCTTCAGTCAGCAAAATATGCTCCCAGTCAAGATGTCGAACCTGCAATAGCAATATGGAAGGAGAAAAATTGATCTACAAAGGCTCTAATACCATGTGGAAATTGAACCCAAGTGATAAAATAATTACATTCACAAAATTGCTAATCAAACATGCAAAGTTAACATCAAAGGAGACTGAAATTGGAGCATAACACTAATCTGTATTGAATAAGTGTACAATAGCCAACCTTGTGAAGTAATAGGCTGCTGCAATATATAATTACATGAGAGATTCGAATGCATAAGGATGCCATTTGAAATAGTAAAAAAGTAGGCTTACTAAATCTAGTCAAATCCCCAATAGGTGCATAAAGCAGTTTCCAAATCCACTAGGATGCTCACGAATTGGCAAAGTCAAGTAGGTAAGCTACTAAAGGATGGAAAGACAAATCATACATGCTTTTATTAGGAGAAAAGGATGGAGGATGATGTGAGCAAAAAATAAGTCAACTACACTTAGTCTTGCTTTCCCTTTTGCCTTAATTCTCAATAAAACAGGCAGCTTTACAGAAAAATTAGATATGCGCTTTGGAGGATCTGGAATAAAGCAGACATGCTAAATATGGTTTCCAAGAGGTTTCCCAAGCGCTCCATGACTCAGTTTTGGCAAGTGTTGACTTCTATGACATGTAGAAGGAAACTAGCATAGAGTGGAATATAGGAGACTAGGTAATAAGACAAAGATGATTTAATTAATGTCTAAGGTAGGTAACTATGGGTTGATTATTCTAACAATGGGAATCCAAAGGGATAATTTTTGGTATCACATAATACATACTAAATTTCTTGAGTATCTCCTTCACATACTTATGTTGTCATAACCAAAGCTTTCCATCTTTTTTGGATTTATGTATTTCTACCTATAAGATTAGTTTTGTTGCTCCTAGATCCTTCATATCAATAGTCCTAGTCACTAACCCTTCAACTTGATGATATCAACCACGCTTTTGCTTGCTACACCAATATAATAAATATACTATTATTCAAAATTTGAAGAAACACAAAGATCATACTCATTTCTTGTAGAAATTTGGCTCGCCATGAAGGAATCAAACTTCTTGTACCATTTCCTAGGTACTTTCTTTGGGCTACACAATGAATCCTTGAGTTTCCAAACAAATCTTTTGTTGCGATATCGAACAATCCCTTATGGATGTTCCATATATATTTACTCTTCCAAATATTTGTTGATGATCATTTTGTGGGAAGTAAGATCCCACAATTTGTAACCCTTAACTTCATCACCATAAGCAATAGATATATAATGCTTACATAAGTTCAAATATTTCAAACCTGGAAGTGACTTGTAGTGTATCGCTAACTGTAGCCCTTTCTTGCTCATATGGCCCAATTGTTGATTCAATAAATAAGTAGATTCATGGGATTCCTTAGATACCATTGTCAATTCCTTTTTTCCATACTCCCTTCTAGATTGTAAATGTTCCCGATTTTTGTAGTCTTTGTTTGACCAAAATGCCCTTGGACATTTTTAGTGATCCTCCTTGACAAGTAACTTTATAGCCTCTAGAATCCAAAGCTACCAAGGACATTAAATTCTTCTTCGGTTCCGATACATGTATTACCTTTGCATACATCCTTACCTTTGATCTTAATGTTCCTAGTCCTAAAAACCTTACAAGAAACATTGGTTTCCATAAAAACAACACCAACATCCATAGCTTGGTAAGAAAAAAAAACAAGTATTATGCGAACATGTGTGATGTGAATTAGTAGAATCTACTTATCATTCTCAATGATATTGTGAGACATTACAAATAAATACAAATTCATTAATCATACATGAACTTCTCTTAATCGGATTTATTTCTTTTATGGAGCCACCCTTAGACTCTTTCCTCTACCAATAATATTTTTGAGATGAATTTATTTGTTGTAGTACCAACATTTTCCCTACCCTTTCTACTTATTGACTTAGATCTGGATGTACCTCTCAATTCCTCCCCTTTTCTTGTGGACCAATCTACACCCACTATTTCTTTTGGTGTGGAGGTTTATATGTTGGCATTCCTCTAAACCTCCTCAAACAATAAGTCTCCCACAACAGTACCACATTCAAGAGTCTTTGTTGTTCTAAGACTAATAGAAATGACTGAGTCGTTCCAAGAAGTGTACAGAATAAGATGACTTCATTATCTTCTTCTTCGACTTTTTGATCCATACAAGCCAATTGGCACATAAGAGTATTAAAAACTTAAGATGATCAACTATTTTGGTATTAAAAACTTAAGATGATTAATAAAGGCTCTCTAATTTGATCCATAAGCCTGCTATTGTCTTCTCTCCAACAATATTAAATAAAACATCCTATGTCAAACACAAATGAATGGTGTTGAGAGCTCTTGCAACCAAATCTTCTTAGTCCTCATCTATCATACATGTAGATCTATTTTCCTTCCTTGCAACACCTTTTGCAATACTTGTTTCACCAACAGATGATGCATCTTGAGCTTCCACAACTCAAAGTTATTTTCCCATCGAATTTCTCTACCTCGAACATAGTGCTCAAATGTTTCACCATTTTTCCATTAAGTGATCTCCACACTGGCTTTATCTATCAAACAACCCACCCAGAGCCTCAACACCTCACTTGAATTCAAATCCAACAGTTATGCTACTTTGGATGGACAAGAAGTGCCATGAATCCTATTGAATCATCATAAGTCAATACAAAGCTTGCAATATATCTGTCACTTATGATTGACGACACTCCATCTCACTTCAACTCTCCACACGATGAGAGTGTATAGGCCAATGCCAACACTATTGAAGCAAATCTTAATTGATGAGGATAATAAAAAAAATGAGACCGTTTTATTTTGCAATAACAATATTGATATCTATTTGTTTCACATTCATCTCCAAGAAACCTCAATTAGACACTTGTCCAAGGCAGTGTCATCAAGTTTCCTTAATATATAACAACTTTGCACCTTCACAATCCAAGTAGATGTGGTTGGGTGATTCCAAAGGCATGGGGAAAAAAATGTTGGTGCAAGGTAAGAAAAAATTATGGTTATCTTTCCAACTTGATAGCTCCTTCGGTCAACCAACCACAAAACTATGGATGGTTTAATACATGGTGGCTCCACTAACAATTTTGATAGGGTTTCTCCTCTTCACGTCCTGACAGAATGTATACACTTCACGATATGCTAAATGAAATCTTTTGAGTGTGGGCTCTTCAAACAATAATGGAAGCTCTTTTTACTTCAATGTTGGCTCCAATTCTCAAAAGGTGGCTCCCTTTAATTGAAATCCAATGTAAGATGTCTCTCTTTTAAAGAGTTTTGTTGCTCCCTTCTTTAACCGTCCACCTGAACATGTAAGGAAAGAACATGCATCACTTGGGAACCTTAAACTGTTTGAAACAAAACTTGTATCACAACCTTAACTGCAACACTTTGCCTCATTACTCCCTCTCATGTGGATTGACCACACGAATGAGTTTATTTTCTTGCCACCTCACACAAACTTCTTTCCGATGCACTTTATGGACTTGGGCTCTCACATCCTTTCTCTAATACCACTTGTTGAGTAGCATGACCATACAAAAGGAATTTACATTGAGAAGTAAGAAAACAAGAAGTCAAACACATCACATGAGACACACAAATTTACATGGTAAAACCTTAACAAAACATGCCACAAGCGAATTGTTGAGGAAAATGTGTGCATCCATAACAACGTCCCTATATTTATGAAGCAATCGACTACAAACATCCCATATCACTACAAACATCCCATATCACTATCAATCCATCAAAATTGCTATAATACTCTATACAAGAACCTTGTCTCATTATCAATACAAGAGATATATCTCCACACAAATATGAAAGTAGATCATCAATACAAGAGATATATCTCCACACAAATGTGAAAGTAGATCATCAATACAAGAGCTATTTCTCCACACAAATGTCAAGTATCCCCCATCCACCCCTGATGGACGAAGAAACATCCACGGGGCAAAATTGCTAATCTTATTGCTCAATGTATTAAACAACATTACCACATAGCCCTACAACAATGCCTCAAAAGGCATACATTAATATATTATCTGCAACCACAACTAACACCGTTACAAGAACTTCCAATGATTATACTTTTACCGTGAATTTTCCAATGCCTCAAAAGGCATACATTAATATATATTATGTGCAACCACAACTAACATCGTTAGAAGAACTTCCAATGATTATACTTTTACCATGAAGTTTCCACTGTGGTTATTGTTCTCACAACAGTCACGATCACCTAATTGATGAGTTGATTTTATAGCTGTCACAATGCATAAGCGAAGAAACCAACTTCAAACGGTTGATTGAACCTCGCTATCCTCAGCTAATCAATCAGTTTTACCAAGTCAACCAAATAATGCATGTATAGGCAGACATGTATACTGAACCAAGTCAAAGTCAAAGTCAATATATCTACTTTCTTTCTTGCCGTCCAATCATCATCAACCTCGACCGTGTGAGAGAATTGAATTTCCTTTCTTCCATTACCCTCCACCAAAGTTTAGACAAAGTCTTGTGGATCTTCTCTATATAGAGATCTCATTTCCCTCACTCTTACTTCAAAGGCAACACATCATTCAGAGGATCGTGTTATTAAGGTTGTGGGATCGTGCGCATCACAGGAAATTAGAGATCCATGCTTTGTGGAGGAATATCAGTGGAAGGCGAAGGCGAAGGCGAAGGCGCAGAAGAAATGGCTGTCTCGCCCAGGCCCAGATTACTACAGAGATATGGTAAGGGTTTGAATCCTTATTCCACCATAGGGCTTGACAAGTTCGAAAACGTTTATGCCGAGCTCTCTGCCAGAAGACGATATATTTCAAATAATACTGGTGCGCCAGAGGAGCTGGTGAGGTTCAAGGATGGAAATAACGGATGGGTTTCGGTTGTGGTAAGAGCCAGAGAGGGAATCTGGAAGAATGGGGTTTCGATCCTTGGACCTGTGGAGAATAGTAATAGCGATAACCACAGGGAACTGGGGAGAAAGGTAGCTATTACGGCTTTTCCGAGGGCTGTAAAGCCCAAAAACATGGTTCCTCATCATCATAACACGAAAACTAAAAAAATCAAAAGGTTTGTGGCCGTGGATAATCGGCCCAACAGACATGCCGAAACTATGAAGGGATCATATAGGAGAACGAGGCAGGCCATGGCTTATGACGCCATTGTAAGTGCGACTGCTATTATAATTACACTGTTTTGTTTGGTTTTCTCTGGGCGGCTATGTGCAATCTTCTTCACATCTGCATGGTGGTATCTACTCCCAATGTTGAAAGGTACCAGACGAATCAATAGGAGAATCAAAACAGGACGATGGATCTTAAATTCAGAAGTCGTGTTGAATAAAATGGCAGTCGCATGAAGCAACATCGCTGCCATTTCTGGAACCTTGTGGTAAAACCATATCGACGAAAGTTTTTGGGTATAAAAGTAGTCCTAAAAAGAAATAATAAATATTTATATTTACAACGAAGGTGTTATTAAGGGACGTCTCCCCAATAACTTCCGGCAAATCTCTGTTGTCGTTGCAAATTGGAAATTACTGGGTTACATCAAAGTTTAGAAGGTGTTGGTTTTACTTTAATGAGGACAAAAACTCATGAAAACTATATTTATGGAGGCTATTTTTCTAATTGGTAGGTTATGTTATCATTTTGCAAAGCTTAATACACCATGAATAAGCTTTTTTTGAGGTGATTTGCAGTTTTCACATCAATTTTGTGTAGTTACATCAATTCACTTTGAATGTGGGTTTTTTATCTGTCATTCTCCATGAACATAGTAACTAGTTACATTTATGTATGTTGGTTCCATAATTAAAACCGAGTTGTTGGTTTTCGAACCGAGGGCGAGAAGTTGGAATAATAATGTCAAAATTCTTAAATTAGTATTATGTTAGATTGTTAGGATACGTGTAAGTTGAGATCCTTTGAAATCCTATTTCTTAGGATTTTGTTAAGAGCTCACAGAGCTTATATAATGTAACCTTATTTCATAATAAAATTATTAGCAGTGTTAGATTTTGGTATCAGAGCCTCGTGTAAAGAGTGCTGGGTTGTGAGAGCAGTAAGCTGCCATCATTTATCTCCATTGAAGGAGTGCTGGGAGTGACCATCGTTGCAGAGGAGCTGGTTGCTGAGGAGTGAACCCGCACTATTCGATGTCTGTAATCGCTGATTGACTACCACCTGAGATCATGTGAAGGAGGCCCAACTTGACCGAACGCCGTTGCTGAGTGCAGCTTGTGGCTGGAGGAGCCTGCGTTGCTGGAGGGAGAACCAGATCGCTGGTCGACTTGAATTAAGGGAGCTGCTAGTGAGCTCTAGTGGAATTAAATTCACCGAGGCGCAAAAATATTAGACTATCGCGCCCCTCAACACTGTGGACCCGCAATAATTTATTGGAACACTTCTGGAATTATTCGCAGGGTATTTTATCATGGCCTTAGTCTATTATGAGGAACGCTAATTTGTTTTTGTTGGGCGCATTTGTTATTTCCTATCTCAGTACCGGTGCCATCCACCATTTTCTGTTTGCTATCAAATGGCCGGAGAAAATAGGTATTTCCTTCAAACACGAGTATTTTTTTTATTGAATTCGTCTTTTTGTAGCTATGACCAATTCCTTTCCCGAAAATTATCTGAACAAAGCTTCTAAGCTTTACGGGGACAATTATCTTGACTGGAAATTCAAGATATTAACTATGCTCGAAGCATTGAATGTCTGGACTATAGTAAAAGGAGATGAAGCTAAACCCACAGGTGCTACTCTTGCAGACTGGGAGAAATGAGAAACTAAGGCAAAAGTGTTGTTGCGGTTGTCTGTCAAAGACAGCATAATCCCGCACATCAGAGATTGTAAAACTTCCAAGGAGACATGGGACATCTTGAAAGGTTTGTATGAAACTACAAACTCCAATAGAATTCTATTTCTAAAGACTAAGTTATTGTCCATAAAAATGGCTGCAAATGAGAATATCACCAGCTATGTTTCCCGTATTAAGGATTTATGTGATCAGTTAAGTGCAATTGGTGATATTGTTTCAAATACTGACATGGTAACTATTACATTAAAATGGTTAATCAAATATTATCATGTTTCAAGTCTAGGAGGTAGAGCAAAGCCCCCTACATGTATTTATTTAACCAGGATTCTTCTACAAGAGGAAGAACGAATGAAGGTGTTTGAGATGGACTCTCAATCTTTAGAAGTGGCATTAATGGAAAAAGGGAAATAGCCATACAGGGGCAAGACATGGGACAAAAATAGAACAGGCAAGTTTGAGCCAAGAAACAGAGGTATGACTCACTCAAAATCTAATTCTCATGATAAGAAAAATGATGGTTTTTTTAACTGTGGGAAACTTATTCATCATGCTAAAGACTGTTATAAAAGGAAAGCTGATGAATCCAAAAAAAAGTTTAGAAAACATAATGGAAATTATGTGACAGCTGAAACATCCACCAATGAAAGTTTTCAGAATTTAAAGTTGATTATTTCAGAAGTTGCGTTGTCTGCAAAAATTGATGATGAAAATTCATGGTTCATAGATTCAGGTGCCTCAGCCCATATGTCTTGTGTCAAAGAGTGGTTTGATGAATATCATGAGAGTAAATATGAAACACACGTATATTTAGGAGATAACAGATCTCATAAGATTCAGGGTTATGGAAAAATATGTGTGAATTTACCTAATGGCCAAAATAGACAGATTCATGATGTGTTGTATGTTCCAGGAATAAAAAAGAATTTGATTTCTGTTTCCACAATAACTGATAAAAATACAAAAGTAGAATTTATGCAGTATCATTGTCTTGTGAAGGATATTCAGAATCATTACAAAATCATAGCCACATGGACAAGAATTGGAACACTGTATAAGCTTGATGTCACAAAGTCCAATCATCATGCATTGACATCTACTATAGTGACAACTGAAGAGATATGGCATCGCAAGTATGGACATCTTAACCAAAATGACTTAGTGCTAATTCAAAATAAATTAATGGTTGAAGGGACTCCTATTTTGAAACATGAGCATATAGAATGTGAAGCTTGTGCACTAGGGAAGCAACATAGGGAAGAATTTTCAGTGCATAAAGAGAAGAAACAGAGAGAGATAATTGAATTAATACATACTGATGTCTGTGGTCCCATGCAAACCTTATATTTGGTGGTACGAGGTACTTTCTCATATTTGTTGATGACAAATCAAGATTTACTTGGGTTTATTTTATAAGGAAAAAGAGTGATGTATTTGAATATTTTAAAGAATTCAAAACTATGGTGGAAAAGCACACAGGTAAATACATCAAGATACTCAGATCTCATCAAGGTGGAGAATATACCTCAAGAGATTTTGAAAGCTATTGCAAAAACAATGGGATCATTCAGCAATTCACAGTGCCTTCTACACCACAACAAAATGGTGTAGCTGAAAGGAAGAACAGGACATTAGTGGAATGTTCTCACAACATGTTAAAAGGTAAAAATATCTCTAATGGTTTTTGGGTAGAAGCCATTAACACTGCTGTTTATTTAAAGAATAGAAGTCCAACTAAGATTCTAGATTCAAAAACGCCTTTTGAAGTTCTTTATGGCTATAAAACTGAAGTTGGTCATTTAAGGATATTTGGTTGCAAGACATTTGCTCATATTCCCAAAGATGAGAGAAGAAAACTGGATGCAAAATCTGTTAAGTGTACATTTCTTGGTTATTGTGATGAACATAAAGCTTACAAATTGTTTAATCTTAGTACACATAAGCTCATAGAAATCAGAGATGTGATATTTCATGAAACTACAGATGAAGACATAATAAGCATGATGTCTGGCATACTCCCTATGACAATGATGTTCATGTGAAAATTGATATGGATGATGAACATGAACAATAAAAGGAACATGTACAACAACAGGGTGAAAGAAGTGTAGATACTCCAAACACTCCTACACCTCAGAAAATAAGAAGTGAAAGTGAAGATAGCGGTGGACTGCTGAGGAATTCAACAAGAACAATTCATGTACCCTCCAGGTATAAAGGATATGCATTGATGACACGGGTAATGAATGTTGTAGAACATATTTCTTATGAGCAAGCCAAATCTCATAAGGACTGGAATACTGGAATGAATGAAGAATATGAATCAATAATGAAGAATGAGACTTGGGAATTAACAGAACTACCTGAAAACAAAGTTCCCATAGGATGCAAATGGCTGTATAAAACCAAATTTAATGTAGATGGAAGTGTTG
Organism: Pseudotsuga menziesii; assembly: GCA_001517045.1. Lineage (NCBI taxonomy): Eukaryota > Viridiplantae > Streptophyta > Pinopsida > Pinales > Pinaceae > Pseudotsuga > Pseudotsuga menziesii. The sequence goes on along the minus strand of LPNX011136310.1, from coordinate 62,870 downwards.
ACAAATATAAGGCTATATTAGTTGCAAAAGGGTATTAACAAAAGGAAAGAGTTGATTATGAAGATACTTTTGCACCTGTAGCTAAGTTAAATACAATTATACTCATGATTGCATTAGCTACACAACACAAATGGAAAGTTCATCAGTTAGATGTTAAATCTGCATTTCTAAATGGTGATTTAAAAGAATAAGTCTATTTGGTTCAGCGTGAAGGATTTATCAAAAAAGGACAAGAGGATCTTGTCTGTAAGCTTAAGAAAGCTTTATATGGTTTAAAACAAGCACCTAGATCTTGGTATATCAAAATTGATTCATTCTTTGCTCAGAAAGGTTTTGAGAAAAGCAAAACTGATCCTAACTTGTATGTCAAAAAGGATGAAAATGGGAATGTTGCATTGGTATCCTTATATGTTGAGGATTTGATTATCACAACCAGTGCTTCTCATTTGATTGAAGATATTAAAATTCAGTTAGCTTAGTCATTTGAAATGAAGGATCCTGGTGAAATACATTATTGTTTAGGTTTGGAAATATGGAGAGAAGGCAGTAAAACAATGGTCACTCAAAGCAAATACACAAGGGAGATTATGGAAAGATTCAATATGAGTGAAATCAAGGTAGGTTCAACACCTTTAGAACAGAATGTTAAGTTATCTAGTCTTGATGAAACTAAAGAGGAAAATGGTGTTCTGTATCGCCAATTGGTGGAAAGTTTAAACTATCTCACCACTACCAGACTAGTCATAGCATATTCTATCAGCATCTTGAGTCAGTTCATGGATAAACCATTGGAAATCCACTGGATAGCTGCAAAGAAAGTCCTTCAATATCTGAAAGGAACTGTTAATTTTGATATTATGTATACTGATAATTGTGATGTTGAGTTGACAGGTTACTCTAATTCAAATTGGGCTGGAAATACTGATGACAGGAAATCAACCTCAAGATATGAATTCAACATAGGTACAGGGGTCATATCATGGAGCAGTAAGAAACAACCAGCTATTTCTTTATCATGAACAAAAGCTGAATACAAAGCTGTATGTAATGCTACTTGTGAAGTTGTTTGGTTAAGGAGAATTCTTGAATACATTGGCAACAAGCAAATGAAGCCAGTTGTTCTCAAATGCGACAATCAAAGCTCTATTAAATTGGCATACAATCCAATTTATCAGGCTAGAACCAAGCATATTGAAATTCAACATCATTTTGTAAGAGAAAAGATACAAGAGAAGGAAATTGACTTGACCTACCGTAATACCACTGAGAATGTGGCTAACATCTTTACCAAGCCTCTTGGAAAGATTAGTTTTGAAGTATGTAGGAAACAGTTAGGTGTGGTAGAGAATCCATTTCTCCATTAAGGGGAAGAATTGGAAATATAATGTCGAAATTCTTAAATTAGTATTATGTTAGATTGTTAGGATACGTGTAAGTTGAGATCCATCGAGATCCTATTTCTTAGGAGTTTGTTAACAACTCACAGAGCTTATATAATGTAACCTTATTTCATAATAAAATTATTAGTAGTGTTCTATTTCAAGAGACGCATCATAAGAAACATAAGTAAAGGAAAAAGCATAAAGAGCACAGGGAGCATCTTGCTTTTCTCTCTTTCAATATGTATGTAGGTATGCATGTGGAAACACCCAAACATGTGTATCTGAATGGGTTGGGGGTTACCTCGCTATTTAACTCTGTAACCCCCAACACTTATTGATTGTCTCGCTAAACCGTAACCTTAATCGGCAAATATAACAGTTCCATTATCAAAACCGGGATTTTGAAAGCAGCGCTGCACGATAGGGTTCACACTGCAAAACAAAATAAAATCATCCATGCACTTGTTAAAATAAAAGCATTGAGTCCAATCTACATGCTAAAATAAAAAAATTGAGAAAACTCAAATTAGAGAAACCCTAAGACTCAAATTTGCACAACCACATATGAAAATACCAATATAACTCGCTCATTAGACTTCCCAATTGTAAATACATGTGGGAAAACTAAATGTTAAAGGGAAAAATAAAGATACAAGGAAATTCAAAACCCGGACTTATGGAGTTACCAGCTCGTCCAGGAGAATTAATGTGTGGTACAAAACCTTCATCCACCTGTTCAAAATTTACTAGGTCAATTGGGAGTGAATCACTTTCAAAATTAATGGTTCCGCTGCCTTTGTGGAAGAGGTGACTCGATGTCTAATGGATGGAGGATCTTCCTTTATAGGAGAAAGGCCACAAATTCATCGAAAGGAGGGAATCGATAAATTGTCCACGGTAAATTGGATTTCAACAAGAGAAAAAATTAAAAATCTATGGAAAACTACATACAAAACTGATGCCCCCCTATTTTTCCATATTTTAACTATACATCAGATCCAGAACTTAAGTCTTTTAAATGAATTTCCTCTTGTGTATAGTTTAATTAGACATCATTTGCATGGATTTAAAGGCTATTTTATGAAGTTCATAACAAGGTATAATTTTATCATTATTCCATCTTATTTATTCATTTTTAAGCATAAGTTTAAAAGATTATATCTAATGAATGATTTACTCAGGGTATAGCTCTTTGGTTATCTTGCAGATTTCTTCCGCCAATCCAATACCTGATCCAGTACCCAATCATGTACCTAATCTACCACATGTTTTGACACTTGCTTGAAGGACGATCGTTGATTATCATCATTTCGGGTTTCTTACGCCAATTTGGATACATTATTTTTTAGATGATAATGATATCTAACTCCCATAGAAACAAGCATTGATTTGGATACACGGATCTCAAGATAATCCAAAATTTCTTAAAAAATTCAAACCCATAAATTTTGCAGGAAAATATTTGGAACTGCTCTTTTGTGCCTCAATTTTCATACAGTTGGAAGCATATCTAGAAAAATTGTCGAATGGGTCTTTACAAAATCCAGTTGGCTACAAAACCCATAAATTTTTTGTCAAAAATTGCAAGGGGTTGGTATATAACATTGGGCCACTAACGACAACTTTTCTAATTTGACTGTCAAACCCAGATTTTTAGGATCTCATCCAAACTTGGCAAAGTTGTTTCCTCGGATTTGAGATCCAGTTTCAGTGACATTTTATGTAGAAATATATGGTTTTTTATCAGTTTAAAGGAGGAACAAGAATGGTGATTATTATGTGATACATTTTCCAGCTGATAACTAAATCTTATTTTAAGTTTTTATTCATTTCCTGAGGAATGTTTAGAGGGGGAACCAACTTCATACAGTGTTGGTACATTGTTTGTGAATATCGTCAATTACATAAATTACTATAAGATTTCTTTTTTATGTATCATTTGGTTATTGCTGATTTGTTTGTTGTTATTGAGGGTTTCCATAAACGAAAATAGAACAAGAAGGGTTTGAACAAATTAAAGGTTAAATGTTGTAGGTTTTATGTAACTTGTCCTTTACACTTGGTTTGCATTAATATAAGGTTTTGCATTGGAATTAGATTGATTTTCCTCATAAAACCAGTTAAGTTCATTTTGGAATCTTAGATCTACGAGTAGAATAGAGAAAAATAGCTTGGAGTGCTTTCTTTGTAACCAAGGCATGCTACAGAAATGGGTTGCACAGAGTAGAAAATTTCGACCAGAAAATAAGTTTGATATGGTTTTATATTACAACATTTGAATATTTCCTTTTGTACTTAAATCGATTTTAGTTGATAATTTAGATAGGTTGAAAGGATTGTTGTGTGTATGAAATCAAAGTTATAAATTTCATTTGAGTAATGTTCCTTTATTCAAACATTTCGATTTAACTTAAATTATACATTAAGAAGATTACCAAAATCCCATGTGATGATAGAAAGGTTCAATAATGATTTGTGTGGCTTGATTTAATTCCTACTCTAAGAGCTTGAAGGTGATTGCATGCAGATAGTTCATTTATTCTTTATAGATTTTTTGACAATTGTTTTGCTAGACTTAAAGGAGTTTTAATAATTCCATTCTGTGTAGATGGAAAAATAGAAAGTATTTAGATTTATCTGTTCATTGATTTGGTATCTTACTTTGGTATGTTAGTTCATTGCAGAGTTATGATTATCTCAGTTCAATACTAGTCTTGTTATGCCAAATTTAAAGTAGGTTTAGAGTAGTTAAAATTCATTTGATCTTTGGTAAGTGATTTGAAGTTGAATATTTTTGTGGAGTGGATTTTTATAGCATTCGTTGATTAAGTGGATAAGTAGTGTAGTATGGATTATAATTCTCTTGGCACTGATAGGATTTGATTAGAGTAAAGTCATCATTCTTTGAAATTATCATAGAAATTTATCTCTAGATTATCTTACCCTGCACATACAATTTAGCAACTTGAAGTTTACCTACCCTGGTCGATAATTAAATTGAAGGCGAATTAATTCGTTATATATTTTTCCTCACATTTTTGCCGTCGTTGTTGGAGAGGTGCTAAAGGGGTGAAGTCTAGGTAGATAGGGGTAGATAGGGGTATATAGGTTTCCTTTACAATGCACAATAAGGGGGAGGAAAAAAATATAAGATGCAAAGACGAATTCACTACAGAATTTATGTGGGGTAACAACCTGACACATCCACTTTGGTGGGTTGCCCCAAATATTTGTTGATCCTTTCTCATGAGCATGCTTACCTTTTTCTGCAATAGTGTGTTTTTCTTTCCCCAAGTTTAGGTAGTTTACACGGGGACTTCACTTAGTGAACCTCTCACATAGCACGTGCGATCGTGGGATATTAAAGAATACCCTTAATTTCGAGAGATATTGACCCAAACGCTTTTTGTTGAAACCCCCTCCCAATACTTAAAACTTCCTCCCCACCCCTTTTTATACCTCAATCCCTATAAACCACCCTACCCACCCCCACCTTAAACCCCTCATCCCCCCAATACCTACAATATATTGGTTTGATTTTTTATAATTTTAAAACCCACAATATGAACTAACGTGATAGGATATTGGTAAACAAGTGAAGCCCCGTGGTGGTTTACTTTCCTGCAATTTAATTTTATGCAAGTGTTATTTCTGCAAGTTTGGGTGTGTTTACTTTCTACAATTTAATTTCAAGCATCAATGTTTTATTTCATGCAAGAGCGGTGTGTTTGATTTATGAAAATATGCTTTTAGTGGTAGGTAGTTTTGATTAGAATCATTTAAATACACATTTAAAACATGGATTCATTGTGCAAGTTAGGAACAAAACAACCAAAAAAATGGATTTAGAGGTGACCATCAATTTGGGATAACTTTCTCAAATCCTAGCCGCAGTTGGAATTTCTTCTTATCAGGTAGAACACATGCTGATAGCAATTAATATTTTATCTACCTCTCCTGACACAATAAGTGAACCAAAGTCCCAAGAGCCACAAAAAGATATTCCTTTCCAAATTGCAGAGGAAATTGATAAGTTGGGGACTACATCTGATGGAGAGCAATCTAAAATTGAGATGTTCTCAACATGCCTCGCAACATAGCCGACCTGTATTAAAGAAATCAATAATCTAAGAAATGAAGGTCTTCATAACCCGAAGAAGGGAGGTGAGTATCAAGACTATATCGAAAGCTAGTTCTAAAAGGTAACATGACCACAATACCATTCCTTCCTTCAACACCTTCTGACGCATAAACAAGTAAGCCGATTCGTTTTATATATCCAAGTAATCTCTGTAATAAATATTTCATATGTGGATAAAGGTATATATTTTTAGCTTGCTTTGCACTTGGTTATAGTGGAAGAGTTCATATACTTGAATAGAAATGTTTTTTTCCTCCTTAGGTAGATTAGGAAAATATGTATATAAGTAATAAGTTGCATGTTTAGTTTAGAAATCAATGCAACTTCGTTGTTTTTATTTTTGCAATAAAATGGCTAAGATCTTTAAACTGAATTGATACCTTCTCTCTAATCCATACTTTCATTAGATTTATTATCACATCAACTCATAACCTATAAAAAGGAAAATACCATGGGGTAATATGAAATTGTCATTGTTTTTAATAATGAGAACACTTGATTATGAACAGGTTGCATTTGTGGTAAATGAACACCGATTGAAGGTATTTTCTATTTTTAGGAACAACCCATAACATTTGAAAAAAGGGAAGTTATGTTGTTTCTTTTTATATTTTATGAAAATGGTTGAAACTTGTCCAAATATGCTTATTAGCTGTACTGGGTTGTTAATTTTTTGTTGTAAAGAAATACCTTTTATCATATATCAAGAGACTTGTTGTTTCAAATTTGTATTCCTTTGTTTATATAGGTTTTCTACTAGCTAGTCTAGCTTCAAGTTGTTTAACTTATGAAACCATAAGTACACTAGTATGCTTTGACTTGGCTTTACACTTGATTGAGCAAGTACTTTTATAAGTAGTAACTGATAAGGGCATTGAATTATTTTTTTTGAAGAAACCACAATAAGCTCATAGGAAGAAAGTTTTTGAGATTAAAGAATATTTTGATTATTGTCTATTGGCCTTAATAAATATGACTATATCCTTTCCATTGAATTAGCATAACTACGAGAGTTAATCATTCATGCAACCAAACTCTTACAAACATTGTTCTAGAAAACCTTCCAACCCAATACCATTATGCTCCTAAAAAGAATTTTAGAGTAGCTCCCCCATTCACCTCTGCGTAAGAAACTTATAAATCATATCTTTAAGGTGAATTTGGGACAAAAGACTCTAAAGGAAAAATGATGTAAGAGGTTAACCTGTAGGGATGCTAAACAAGTATGTTGGTAGCGGGTACCAACCTATGGTATGACCAGGAAAACCCATCATGGTACTAAAAAGGCATGTTGGCAAGGAGGCATACTGCCTAGGGAATAAATTTCTTGGATATTATAGTTGCCCCATCGGATTTCTAAACAGGTTCGTTGGCAATGGGTTCTGACTTTAGTATTCATTATGATGCTTTATCCATACTTTCTTATATGAATGAGGTACTCTTGTAAGAACTAAAATATGTGTCAGGTTAAAATTAAATTTAATGACACTTATTTATCAACCATTGGATAATATTTTTAAGGTGATTTAATTCTCTACTTTCGAATCCTTACTATATTGGAGGATTATGCCTCCAGATTGTACGGATGTTTAATGATTCAATGAACTTGACAATGAACCTTATCCTTATCACTAACACATGCTTGTGTAAATTTGAACCAATTTGACTGGTATTTTATGAATTTGATTGGGTGGAACTCTTGTTCAAGCAAAACATGTTAATGCATGATAAATTTTATGTATAAAGAAGGGAAGTGAATCTGCATTTGAATTACATTGATAATTATTGGGTATCTTTTAAAATCTGTTTAATTGTGATTTTTCGTTTGTTGATCAATTACCTTTTTGTTCATGACCAGGACATGACAAGTTGGATCTTTGTACTTTATCCTCAGTGTCTTACTGATGGAAATAACAACAATCTTCTGAAAAATTGGGGATATTTCGACATGTTAGCAGCAGAGGTACCAGATGGAGTACTGGATGAAGTATTGGATAAGGTGTTGGATTGAGTACTGATAAATTTAAAGAATGCATATGTAAATAACTTTGGATAAGTTAATAATTGTTGATATTCGAGTTTGATAAAATTCAAAATTTGTTTCACAAAGATTGTTTTTCTTTTTTGACTAAAACATAGGGGTAGATTAAAATGTGTCCGGTAAAACAGCTACCGTAGGTTTTACAAAATACAATGGATTATAGCTGAGCAAGAGTCAGTATGCATCAGGAATCCAATGTAACCCAACGCGTAGATTACAGTAAAATCAAGAGACAAGGACTACTAAAAGAGCTTAAGAGGAGGTCGCAGCAAAAGGAAAGGAGTATTCTGAGTGCTTGAGGAGGATCATCACTTGTCCAATTTGGCTATGAGTTTAGAGACAGCCTTCTCCAGCGCACTTAAGAGGTTCCCAAAATCTCCATGGAGATTAGCAACGTCCTTAAAACTGGTGTGAGTTTCATCTTTGAACTCTTGCAGATTCTCAGATGAAGCTGAATGGTCTGCTCGAAGCTTTCTGATATCTTCATTGAGGATATCCCAGGTTTTCTCTCCTGCCTGGGTAGTAGCTTTCAGGATCTTGTCTTGTTGATCTACTCAAGCCCTGAGTCTCCCCATTGCACACTCCAGGGAGTCGATCCTTTCTTCCACGGTGAGGCGCGATTCAGAGGAAGATCCTTCCATTGCTTACAGACTGGTTCAGGTGAAGGTGGAACGCTGGTCAATCTGACAGAGGACCCTTGGCCGCCCAGCGATGGCTTTCCCTTTGCTCTTCAGTGGAACTTCAATGCTCTGATGCTTCAACAAGTCTGCTGTGAGGATGGAGGAGGAACCAGTAGAATTAATAACTAGCTGGAAGAGAATCAATGTCATGAGAGTATTGTGACCGGAAGAAGTTTGTAGAGATTTTCTGACAGAGCTCGGCAGAAGAGAAGACGCGTGGTACATTGGAGTTCTGATAGGCGAATGGAGTCGCTGGATGAGGATCCAAAATCTACTAGATGTCACATCAACTTTCCTTTCCATCCTTAATCAAGATGCCTTTGCCCAAATGGACCCCACGATTTGCTTCTGCGTCTGCCAGAGGATTTAGCTCCCTTAGCACATGGTAGAATTTGATGGAATGAAAGATTTTGCTAAGAGTTTGAATTTTGTCGTAGATTTGAGCCAAATTAATATGGCCCGGACGCTTCCTCCTTGTTAGAGCTTGAATCAAGAGGCGAGAGTCACCAAATACTGTCAGATTGGCCATTCCTTTGGCTATAGCAATTTTTAAACCTTGAAGAAGTCCACAGAATTCTGCTATATTATTTGATTCCGTGCCTAGGCCCTAGGCGTAACTGCTAAGCACATCTCCATTAGCTGATATGAGCACTCCTCCGCACCCAGCTAATCCAGGATTTCCCTTTGAGGCACCATCAAAGAAGAGGAAAGGTTCTTTCATAGACTTTCTCCAGTTGTTGAAGTCAGACTCAGCGAGCCTAATTTCCCACTGAGCTGTTTGAGTAGGATTTGGAGAGAAGCGATTTTGATGACTGGGAAAAATCAAGCTAAGCCATTGTAATTCATAAGGCAGAAGCTGGAGAGAGTCTTTCAGATTCAGGTTGTGGTCAAGATCTTCCCCTAAGATTGCTCTTGTCTGCGTTGCAATTTTAGTTGGGTGACTTTCCTGATCTCTAAAGATGCGATTGTTCCTCTCAATCCAGATTTTCTAGCAGATGGATTTTGGCATCCATTTCAAGGCCATTTGGAGAAGCTTTTTCTTGGCCATTTGAAACGGAGAGAGGTTCATCCAGCCTGAAAGGAGATCTTGGATAGAGTTTGGAAGTTTGATCCTTGGGTTTAGGCTCAAATCTTCTTTCCATACTGCTTTGGAGAATTGACATCCAAGGAGGAGATGATCCGAGGTTTCTTCCTCTATTTTGCAGAGAGGGCATCTAGTTGGGCCTTCCATGCCTCTTTTCTTTAGATTTTCTCCAGAGAGAATGCTTTTATGGGCCAGCGTCCAACAAAATATGTCAATTTTTGGGATGAAGACATTTGACCACAGAAATTTCCAGACCACAGGGTTGGGGGCGGCATAGGGGATTGCTTGGATGTTTTTATAGCCTTCCCCAGTTTAATAATTACCTGAGCTGTTTCCCCACCCTCTTCTGTCTCTGATTCCTTCTTTAATAGGGGATTTTCCATGAAGGAGATTTGTGAGGATTTCAGCTTCATCTGCTAGATCAGGAGGGAAGTCACCTAGATCCCATCCCGTCCAGGTATTGTCTTCCCAAGCTGACAGATCCCAAAGTGAGGTGACTCCTTTGTCCAAAAGCCATTGCTTGATGTTGTTCACCTCCATGTTTAACCCAATTGGTGGTTCTCCCAGGATGGAGTCTTCCCATACTCGGATTGACCACCCATTTCCTGGAATCCAGTAAAGATTTTTTCTGAAAGGAACAAGCACTTTAAGACATAAATTATAAACTGGGGAACCTTTTCTAAGAGGAGGTTGATTGTCCAGACATATTTTCCTTGTGCCAGGGAATTATTTTTTGCGAAGGACTTCCTTGCTCCAGCTTTCTTTCTCGGAGATTAGCTGCCATAGCAACTTAGCTCCCAAGGCCAAATTTTGTGTGGTTAAATTCCTCAATTGAAGACCTCCTTCATCACGAGGTTTTTGGATATTTTCCTAGCTCACGAGGTGGAATTTATTTTCATTCCCTTTGCCCCCTTCCCAAATAAATTTTTTGAGCAGACCGTCTATTTTGCGAATTACCGATCCAGGTGCAAGAAGAATTGAATATTGATAGATTGGCATGCTACTTAGTACTGATTTTATTAGTACAGTTTTCCCTGCTAGATTGAGCCAGTTGGCACTCCACCTTTGGATTTTGACTTTAATTTTGTCTAAAATTTCTTCCCAATTTGCTTTCTTGATTTTAGTTTTGCAGATGGGGATGCCTAGATATATGAAACTATCCCAGTCCATCGTGCCCTCCATCCCAATCTCTACTGATATTTCCCTTAACTCTTTGGGTGAGCACCTCCAGCTATAAATTTTTCTTTTTTGGAAGTTTATTTTACTTCCGGACACCTTTTTGGAAACTTCCAGCTCTTGTTTAAATTGCTTGGAAGAGTGGTTGTTTGCTCCACTTAACAACAGGGTGTCGTTTGCAAATTGGGCATGATTTATGTCCCAAACATGGTTAACAATTATTAGTCCCAGGAGCATATGGATTTCTTGACGGAGGCTAAGCTGAAAGCTGAGAACGGAAGTTTGAATGGCATAGAGTAGAGGGGACAAAGGGCAGCCCTGCTTTAGCCTTCTAGAAGCTTTGAAGAAACCAGCAGGCCTTCCATTAACAAGAGGGGCTATCCACGGATCACAAACACAGCCTTTAACCCAACTTATGAAGGAGGTTGAGAAGCCGAATTTAGCCATAACAGCAAACATAAAATCATGCCTAACACGATCAAAAGCGTTAGCTAAATCTAGTTTAATGACCATACCTTTCTCATTGCGTTGATAACTTGAAAAAATTGCTTCTTGGACAAGAATGATGTTATCAAGGATTTTCCTTCCTTTTATAAATCCACCTTGATTTTGCGGGATAATCCTGGGTAGAATTCTTTTAAGCCTGGAGGCTATAATCTTGGTAATTAACTTGTACCCTGTGTTGCACAATGAGATCGGTCTGAAACGGTTGAAGGTGGTGGCACCTTTTTCTTTCGAGATCAGAGCAAGGAAGGAGGAATTAGTACTGCCCCCCAGTTTGTTGACCATTTGAGAGTGCCGGATCATTTTTAAGAGGTCGATCTTGATAATTGACCAGTAGCTGGTGAAGAATATGGTTGTGAAGCCGTCCGGACCGGGGGCACTGTCAGGTTCCATAATCGAGAGAACTTCTTTAAGTTCATTCATTGTGACAAGGGCGGTAAGGTAGATGTTTTCCTCAGGCATGATAAGGGAAGGAATGAGATCAAAGGGATGGGAGATGGTGTCCAACGAATCCTTTATGGGAGCTGAGAAAAGCTCTTGGAAAGAAGCCATGGCTTCCTGCTTGATGCCATCAGAATCCTTGATCAAATCGCCTTGAAAGTCTATTTCAAAAATTGCTTTGAAGTTCTTTCATGCTTCTGCCTGCTTGTGAAAGTACCTAGTGTTTTTGTCCCCACTTAAGAGCCAGAGACTTCTAGATTTTTGCCTCCAGAATTCTTCTTCCAGCCTGCATGCCGAGAAGAATGCTTTTTGGAGTTCTTCTTCCTTTCGAAGCAGGCAATTTGAAATGGGAGAGGCCTCCATAAGAAATTGGTGAGTGTCCAGATCGACTTGGGATTCTTTCCTTCTTGAAATGGGAGAGGTAGAGAGTCTATCCCAGGCTTTCAGGTCGAGTTTAAGCCTCTTCAATTTTGCTTCCCAGAGGTAGGTCGGCGATCCTCTTATTTGGGTTTGCCAGGAGTCAGAAACTAGTTGCATGAAATCCTCATGTTGGATCCAGAGAGGGCTAAAGCGGAAGGGAATCCGGCCAAGGTCTTGATCAAGAGCCAACTCTAGAAGGATGGGCTTATGGTTGGAGGTGCAGTGAGGGAGGATTTTGGAGGAGGCTAAGAGGCCTAAGGCAAGAAAGGAGGAGTGAAAAAGGAACCTGTCAAGCCGTGCAGCCACATGGCCTGGTCCCATTCTTTTGTTTGTCCATGTAAACTTACCTTTGGCAGGTTTTATATCAAGTAGATCCCACCCAAGGATGATATCTTCGACCCACTCCCTCGATGGGTCTTTGACCGGTGTGCCCCCTTTTTTCTCATTTGCAGCAAGGGTGACATTCAGATCGCCTGCAACTATGATGTTTTCTAGTCTTTGCATGTTTAGAAAGGACTCTAACAAAGACCAGCAATCTTTTTTTTCCGAAATTAAGACGGGGACATAGAGATTGAAAAGACTTACCATTCTTCCAGAAGGTTTGTGGATGAGTTTAGTGAATACCCAATGCAGTTCATGCTCTTCAGCTTCGAGATCATAAAGAGTGGAGTCTCAAAATGTGGCAATGCCTCCAGAAGCCCCTCTTGATTTGTTGGCAATCCCAGGGCCTTTTTTCCAGAACTTTTTCCCAGCTAGGAGGATAGCAGTTTCCTCCATTTTTGTCTCCTGTACTAGTAGGATCTTAGGATTATGGATTCGTATCAGGTCTTTCAATGCTTCTTCCTTTAGGGAAGATCCTAAGCCTCTGCAATTCCAGGAGATGTATCACATTAATTACTATGGGGGGAGGGGTTGACCCCTTTGGAGGCCGTTGCTGCTCCTTTCTTAGATCTGGTGTGCATAATGCCTTTTAGGGTTTTTTGCAAGCCTTCAAGGATAGCTAGGTATGTTGCTTCCTCTCTTTTCTTCTTTTTTGACTTCCTTCCTCTTGGATTTTTGATGGGGATCGCATGCAGACTGCTAGATGAGGCACCCTCATCTGACTCTTCATCGGGATCTGATTCTAGAAGCAAGGAGTCATCGATTGTCTCTTTGGCAGGCGCTGGGGGTTCAGCAACCATCGAGGGGCCTGGTACGTGATGGATTTCCCCAGTTTCTAGCTGATCTGCGATTTGAGTCTCTATCTCTTTACTACCAGGCTACTCTTCGAGGTGATTTCCTTCAGTGCTTATTGAATCTGGGTCTTTTCTAGCAGGATTTGTGGTCTTTTGTGGCTCCTCAGCATCTTGAATAATGATTGGTGTTGCGTTTGTGGGTTCCTAGCTAGGTTTATTGGAGCTTGCGGGGTGGCTCTGCAGGTCTCCTATTGCCTTTTTTTCCTGAATTTTGGTGTTTGCTTTCCCTTTCTTAACTTTTTGCCAACCTTCTCCTTCGTCAGGGGTCTGAGATTTGGGGCAGTTTCTTTGAAAATGACCATTCCCGTGACAGTGACGGCATTTGAACGGAAGCTGCTCATAATCCAGCTTTTGGTAATGATGCCAATCTCCAACTTTTAGTTTAACCACCTCTGGAAGCCCTGCTTCAAGATCGAATTCTACACAGATTCTGGCACAGGAGTATTGCCCTTTGTTCTCTGCTTTGTCAATGTATCTTCCAAGGGCATTTCCAACTTTTTCCAAGGTTTGAATATTCCAGCAGTGAACTGGGAGATTTGGAAGTCTCACCCATACTGGAACTTCCTTTGGGACATCGACTTCCGCATTGAAATCCGAGGTCCATCTATTGAGATACAGTCCTTGGGTTCCCATGAAGTATGGGCCTCTTCTAAAGATAATATCTCGGTCTTCTTTGGATATGAATTCAAAAATGAAGAACCCTCGTCCAATAGGGTAGCAGGTAACACTATTTTTGAGCTGGGGCCTCCAATTCCTCTGGATCCAGTCGTCAGTGGTTCTTGTTGAAGGCCATAGTCCCATGAATTGGCCTACCAGGCCACGCTCAGCTAGGGCCAGAGCAATTTTGATAGGTTGTCCAGTTGGGAGATCAATTTTCGGCACAGCATCAAGCTTCTTGATGAACTTCAGGATGGAAAGGGCCACCAGTTTGAGGCCAGGTGACGCTAGAAGCATTCTGAAAGCTTCTTCGACAGAAGGGGGAACAGAGGGAGGGGGGAGCCCTCCCCCAGGCATAGCCATGGGGGCGGCCTGAAGCAGCTATGAGCATGAGCAAAGTTCCCAGTGAAGGTAGGCGGCGGCAGCTAGGGCATCGCTTAGCTCCTTATCGGTCTGTTCGGTGGAGGCCTTTCACAAAGATTGTTAGTCTACAACTACATACTACATTCATCTTCGTCTTTCTCAAAAGTTAGATTTGTTAATTATGTGTGGATTGATCATTTTCTGGGTTTTTAATAAATATTCATGTCGTTAGATTACATTGGTATCAAGGAAAAAGGAAGACTAAACTTACTCTTATTCTAAACAGATCAATGTTTCAAATATTTGATTTGGACAATGATCTATGATTAGTTTCCAAGTTGGTATGAAAAGTGTCAAGGAGAAGCTATTAAGTCTGGTTATCTACAGCAAGTATATAAGTGCATGAAGGAAATATACAAACTATTCAGTTGTTAACATCATTTTGGTACTCAGTTAATCGATCAGTTTCCAATTCAAAGTCTTTTATTGGGTGATGGCATATTTCAGATCTTCAGGCAACTCAAATTTTTGTGACAAAAAATCTTTTAACTATAATGCCTCACATCTTTAAAATTTTGGGGTATAGTTTTTTACTTATATTTTTGAAACCTCATTTAAGTTATTCTTCATATGTTATAGTTATATTATGAGTTAAGGGATGAATGCATATAATATTTTACCAAAACATTATCCTAAATGTGATATGCCTTCATTATATATTGTGCCTTAGATTAAACTTAAAATTAATTAATTCTATTTCATTTGTCTAATCATGAATCAATCGTTGTTAACCCATCACTCATAAACAGGTTGTACACCCCAGCGTGTTTCTTCAAACCCTCTGTCTCTGTTACACTCTGCTAATGAATCTTCACTACCTAAACATTATGCTTCTGATAATTTGCATACACCTACTCCTAGAACTCCAATTCCAATTCCTTCCACCATTCCTTCGGAGATATCTACAAATGATTATTTCCAAAATAGGAATGTTCAACTCACATAGGAAGTTTAGAAGTATTCCCTTCTCATTCGATATCTTAAGAAATAAAATGGGATTCTAACAACTAAAGTTGCTTCTTTACAAAAATTGGTCGATGATATGATGAGGCCTAACCAGCGCATGAGAATACAATTGAAGAAGAAAGAACCCCATTTGGAAGAGATTACGAACACTCAACCAAAGAAATTTCCTGCCTCCCCTCAACTACAGGCATTGGTCAATGCCCCAATGGTCTAACTCAAATCACATAACCAATTTTGACTATCAATTTTGTTTCCTTGCATTGGGACATGCAAGATTTTGGGGTGGGGGAGATGATGGCCCCCTATTTTGTCATATTTTATCTATACATCATATCCAAAACTTAAGTATTTTAAACGAATTTCCTCATATGCATCGTTTATTTAGACATCATTTGCATGGATTTAAAGGCTATTTCATAAAGTTCATAACAAGGTATAATTTTGTCGTTATTCCATCTTATTTATTCATGTTTAAGCATAAGTTTAAAATATTATATATAATGAATTAATTAATTGGGTTATATCTCTTTGGTTATCTTGCATATCTCTTCCACCAATCTGGTACCTGATCTGATACCCAATCATGTACCTAATCCAACACTTGTTTCGGCACTTGCTTGAAAGACGATTGTTGATTCACATCATTCTAGGTTTCTTAAACCAATTTGGATACATTATTTTTTACATGATAATGATATCTACCTCCCATAGAAATATGTATTTATTTGGATACACGGATCTCAAGATAATCCAAAATTTCTAAAAACAAGCAAACCCAAAAAATTTGAAGGAAAATATTCGGAACTGCTCTTTTGTGCCTCAGTTTTCATACAGTTGGAAGAATCTATGGAAGCACTTCCAAAAGGGTTTTAAAAAAATCGAGCTGGCTACAAAACTCAGAAATTGTTTGTCAAAAATTGCAAGGGATTGGTAGATATGACTGGGACACTAATACCAACTTTTCTAATTCAACCGTCAAACCCATATTTTTAGGATCTCATCCAAACTTGACAAAGTTATTTCCTGGGATTTTAGATTCGATCCCAGTGACATTTTATGTATAAATATATGGTTTTTTTATCAATGTAAAGGAGGAATAAGGATGTTGATTATTATGTGATACATTTTCTAGCTGATAATTAAATCTTGTTTTAATTATTTATTCATTGCATGAGAAACATTTGGAGGGGGGCCACCTTCATATAGTGTTGGTACATTGTTTTTGAATATCGTTATTTACATAAATGACTGTAAGAATTCCTTTTTATGTATCATCTGGTTATTGATTTTTTTGTTGTTGTTGTTGAGGGTTTCCATAAACAAAAATAGAATAAGAAAGGTTTGAACAAATTGAAGGTTAAATGTTGTAGGTTTTATGTAACTTGTCATTTACACTTGGTTTTCATTAATATAAGGTTTTTCACTAGAAAGATTGTTTTTCCTCGTGAAATTAGTTAAGTTCATTTTGGAATCTTAGATCTGCGGTTAGGATAGAGAAAAACAGCTTGGAGTGCTTTCTTTGTAACTAAGGAATGCTACAGAAATGGTTTACACAGAGTAGAATATTCTGTCTAGAAAATAAGTTTGATATGGTTTGATATTACAGCATTTGAATATTTCCTTTTGTACTTAAATCGATTTTAGCTGAGAATTTAGATAGGTTGAAAGAATTGTTGTGTGTATGAAATCAAAGCTATAAATTTTAGTTGAGTAATGTTCCTCGATTGAAACATTTCCATTTGACTTAAATTAGACAGTAAGAAGATTACCAAAATCTCGTGTGATGATAGAAAGGTTCAATACTGATTTGTGTGGCTTGATTTAGTTCCCAGTTTGAGATCTCGAGGGTGAATGCATGCAGATAGTTCATTTATCCTTTATAGAGTTTTTGACAATTGTTCTACTAGACTTAAAGGAGTTTTAATCATTTCATTCTGTGTATATTGAAAAACAAAAAGTAGTTAGATTCATCTCTTCATTGATTTGGTAGCTTACTTTGGTACATTAGTTCATTACGGAGTTATGATTATCTCAATTCAATAGAAGTCTTGTTATGCCAAATTTAAAGTATATTAAGAGTAGTTGAAATTACTTTTGAATTATTCATTTGAACTTTGGTAAATGATTTGAGGTTGAATATTTTTGTGGAGTGGATTTTTAAAGCATTTGGTGATTAAGTGAATAAGTAGTGTAGTATGGATTATGATTCTTTTAGCATTGATAGGAGTTGATTAGAGTAAAGTCACCATTCTTTTAAATTGTCATAGGAATTTATCCCTACATTATATTATCCTGCACATACAGTGTAGCAACTTGAATGTTACCTACCCTGGTCGATAATTAAATTGAAGGTGAATTAATTCGTTGTATACTTTTCCTGGAAAAAAACCAATAATATACCCCTAGACAAAAACTAAGCTATCAATAGGAAAACCAATGGATCAAGGGATTCTTCTAGAGGTGAGCCACAATTTTCCATCAAAGAGGTGGGAGATAGTTATGGTAACCTCTAACGTCCATACTCCTAAGGTGCTAGTGCGCTCAATAAGGTGTGCACATTCAAGGGGAGAGAAGGCGGATGAATATGTGTTTTCCTCATGTAGTACCACAAAGAACTTCCCACTTGTATTCACTTGTCTAGGTACCTAGGAAAAGAATCTATGTTTACCACTTCACGAATGACAACGAGGAAGAATAGTCGCAAGTTAAGACTACATGTGTGGGAAGGGAATGTAGGACACATGTCCTCGAATCAAAAATTTAGAGAAAGAGGTGTCACCATGAGGACTTTCCACTCTTACAAAACCCCCATACACGTGATAGCCCCACCAAACAAGCACAGAGGGATCCATATCTCTTCCACTTGCTTGATTTGACCTCGTGCTTGACTCCTGTGTGAGAGGAGATTTCCCAGCAAACACCCTTCGCTACTAATGGATTATAACGCTCTTTAGTGAATCTATTTTTATTTGATGGCCTTGAAGAGATCCTTCTACAATCCTATTCTAAGGCCCTAGATAGTAACCTAATGTTGGTTTTTTATGACCAAAAAGATATCTAATTAATTTTAAATAACAATCATTTTATGGTCTTTTCTTACTCAAAAGGGTAAATGAAGTGAACATGATGATGTTTCGACTCTTCTTAACTCTAAAAAAAATGACTACATATATTGCAAATTCAATGTTTTATTTCATGGATACCTTTCTAAGAGAAGGGACTGGAGAGATTTTCCTTTCCACAATAAAGTGCTTGTCCAATCAAATGCACCCAATGGGAATTCAATCCAAACAATACATTATTGATCACATCGAAACAATGCAATCCAAACAATCCTTACTAAAATAGAAACTCAATCCTAAAACATGATGAAAATCCATGGTTTGATTCTTTTCTTTGCTCACTAATATGGATTAATGAATGTGAAAGAAATACATATGCCAATCACAGTTTCAAACAAAAGAAGCATGGCTACAAATAGAGTAGATATGACTATTCCCTTATACCATTATGTGGCACAATGACAAGAAAGCCAAAACTAATGACAAGAGATGATTGTGATGTATAAGGATCTTTATAAATCACTTGGAATAGAGATAAACAAGAAAATAAAGAGGCTTCAGCAACATCAAAAGATCATTGGAGATCTACGAAATTTAAATTAGATCATTATTATCTAACATAAGGGAATGTAAATATCATACAAACAAATGGAATCAAAGGGAAATATATCTTACTCATATGAGAATCAGGACACTATCTAGGTGTAATGATGATGTAAAATAACCATGAACATCCTCTTAAAACTAAGAAACAAACCAAATCTTATAAATTTTGCAAGAAAATCAAAACATCACATATAGAACACTACGACTCCCATCGGGCTCTGCAAGGAGGGATAAGCAAGGGTTATCACTCATTTGACACTAGCAAGGAGTGATACTATCACAATGTGTCTCATTAGAAGGGATGATATGGAAAAAATAGGAAAAAAATCGAGATTGGGTTGAGATTTTAAGGGTTCTAGGGTTTCTAATAATCCAGAGAATGTCAATGGACGACTTGTAGATAAAAACAACTTTCAAAAGGCTGAATGAAACAAAGAATTTTTCAAAAAAAAATAGGCAAATATCAAAATTTCTTCCCCATTAGAGTTGTTAGTTGTATTTTTAGAGATTTTCCTTCTACGCATATATAGTTTCTCCCTTATATCTCTTTCCCTTGATCCAAAACAGATGGGTTGTAAACCTCAATGATTTCCATTCTAGATCCAATATTGATAACATAGCATATAGGAAGAGAATATAGAAATATAATTCACCTTTTTTCTAATGATGTATGTTGATATAGATCTCTTACCGGTGTAAATTTGGTGAAATTTTCTCTAGCTCTTGTGCACCTGCTTCCTACACAATCAAAAAACAATACCCTTCTCAATCGCTTTCAAGAATTAATACTAACAAGATATAATATATAACAAGACAATCAAAATACAACATCAACCTAAACCTGATCTACTCAAGGCTAGATCTTATCCTCCACACATAAAAATTGTAATCATAAGCATAATACAAATAATAATCTAGACATGAAATAGAATGTGGGAAATGCATATATCTATATATAATTAATGAGAAATATAAAACATGCACATACCTTGAGTTATTATGTGAGTCTTCTCCAAGCTCCTTGTTCAAATCCTTATTTGATTTGAATCACACACAATGAACTTAATGAGACCTATAAGGATCTACTCTAGATTCCAACAACATAATAATATTGTAAACCACCTAGAACTAAAAAATAATTTTTTTATTTGTTTGAGAAAAACATTATGTTAAAAATTATTGTAAAGTTTTTATGACCAAGGATGGTCAAGGATGACTGTAATTGAATATTTTTATGTATTTAAATATTTAAAAGAAGAGACACCTATCCAAAGAAGACTGTTGAAGAGTGTTCACTAACCCACCAAGAGGAATTATCAGCTGTAGAAGTCCAAATGACAAGTGGCGGAAATAGCATTTCACTTTCTAGTTGTTAAAGGAGGAAAAATACCTAAAATTGTGGTCATGTTCCCTGAGAAGAGGAACTAAGCAGGTGGATCATTAAATTAAAAAACTTACCCAAAGACCTATGAAATCTTATAAATACCATCGAAATGAGCAAAAGGTTCATTACATTCTATTCCAAGTGATTAGAGCCTTGTGAATTTGCTGAAAACTGAAAAGTCAGGAACACAAGAGGAATTCGATGAGGGGATAGCTAAAGTGAAATTGTTGAGAGTTAAGTATGCTAGTGATTTTTCTAAGTTGCAGAGATTTCCGTGTGGGTTGTTACACAACATCTTCGTCTTAGTGGTTCAGTGAATAGGACCAAGGTCCTAAAGCAAGTGATCTTGGTTGGTTTCAGGAGACAGTTGGGAGGAACAATCTTCTTTGGGTGTTTTTCCCCTTCAACAGTTAGCAGGTTCTAAGTTGTTTTGTTTATAAACTTATATTCATTTTATGTTTTAATCCTCAGAACTTTATACATGCTAGAGTTTTTACAAATCTATTATCTATTCACTGCAATTGAATAGGATAGTATTTTATTTTAGATTTGTCCATACTACCGTAGACATAGAATTTTCTAGTGAAAAATAAGTAGTTATTGTTTTAAAATTAGTATCTCATATATGTATCTTGTACTTTAGCAGTTGAAAACATTATCCTCGAAATTCTGTAGATTCACAATCTTTTTGGTTTAAATAACCTTATTTATTTTCTTTGTCAGCAATAATCCTTAGGACAAAATATTATAAACAATTATATAACCATACTTTCTATAACTATTATTAGCTGAGAGGCTTAAGCAACTATCTAGGGTTTAAGAACTCATTCAAAACTTACACAGAAGTTAAATAAAAACTCTATCGGATCTTATTATAGAATACTGTACATAGTAAAATATTAGAATATTTAAGAATAAAACTGTTTAATTACTATCCAAAAATTGTTAATTCGTGATTGATGATCGAAACTGACAAAGCTCCAAAGCTCCTTTATCTTCGTTTACCAGAAAATAAAAATTTATGGTAAAAGGAAATGCTAAACCAGTTAACAACCTCTTGTATGCTAATGTAATTGTAACTTTAGAATGTATTCATTTGTATTTCTTATGTATTGTACCCTGATGTTTATTCAGGGATGTGTCTGTAATGTATTTGAGTCATGTCATGCCCTGATGTTCCTATCAGGGGGTTCTATAATGTAAACAAGTCATGTCAAGTCATTGTGGGTAACCCTCCTATTGATCAAGGGTTAAAGTCCCCAGAATAAAACTATTTAATTAAAAGAAGGTTGGGCTGACACTCCTCCCTAGGGCACATCTTTCTGTCAAAGCAGAATCCAATTCTGAGCTTTTTCAGTTTTGGACTCGACACTGCTGCCGAAAATTAGGGCTTTCCACAGAAGTAGAATTTTTCAATGAGCCTAGGCCTCGATTGATCTCCTCCTCAAAATCGAAGTTTAGAGATCAAGATCAAAGCATTTGGTTGGATAGATCTCTGGAAAAGACAAATCCTAATATGCTCCTGAACCAACACTGCAGAAATTCAGCTCCAAATCTAGATCTGACATCTTGACCTAGTAAGATCTAAATCTTTTGTATTTCCATTTGAGGTTCTTAGTTAAGATGTCTCATCATACCAAGCTTGATGAAAAGCTTGAGGGAGCTGATAACTTCTGAGCCTGGAAGTATAGGATCTCCCTGGTCCTGGAAGAAAATGAGTTGGACTCCTATATCAATGAGGAGGTTCCAGTTCCAGAGGGAGATGAGGCTAAAGCCTTACACAACAAGAAGTTGGTTATGGCTAAGAGGATTACTGTTGATTCAATCAAGGATCAACTCATACCATAGGTGTCCTCCCTAAAGACACCTAAAGCTGTGTTTGATGCCCTAACCAATTTATTTGAAGGGAATAACATAAACTAGAAGATGACTCTGAGAAACCAACTGAAGAATGTAAAGATCTAGAATGCAGAAACCATCCAGTCTTACTTTACAAGGGTTTCTCAGATTAAGGAAAAACTGGAAGCAGTAGATGAAGAAGTGGAAAATGCAGAGATTGTAATGACCACCTTGAATGGTCTCCCTAGATCATGGGACTCTTTTATTCAAGGAATCTGTGCCAGAAAGAAGTTAGTCAAGTTCAATAGACTGTGGGAAGAGTGCTCTCAAGAAGAATCTCGAATAGCATCTCAAGAAGAAAAGATGGGAAGTGAAGATCAAGCTCTCATGGTACACTCCAAGAAAACCAGAAGAATTTATCATCACCCCAGAGGTAAGTCCTTTCATAAATATAACACTAGAAAAGATTTGTCTAGAATCAGATGTTATACATGTGACAAGAAAGGACACCATGCTAGAGAATGGCCTAGAAACAAAAATGTCTCTCGCAAGAAGAAGGGAAACAAGAGAAGGAATCATGCTCATGCTGCAGAGGATGATGAACCCTCCACAAAGAGAACCAGATATGAAAGTGAAGACTCTTCAAGTGATGAAGAATATGTTTGATTTCCAATCTCACTGGAAACATTACACATGGAATCAATGATTGGCTTATAGATAGTGGGGCTTCCAAACATATGAGAGGATTCAAGGAATCCTTTGTGAAGCTATCTGAACATGACTCACCTCACAAGGTGAAACTTGGAGATGACTACCAATATCCAATAAAAGGTAGTGGGGAATCCTCCTATAAGCTAGACTCTAGAAAGTCTATGACAATGAAGGAAGTATTGTTTGTACTAGGACTAAAGAAGAGCCTCCTCTCCATATCTACATTAGATGCAAAAGGCATGAGGGTTGAATTTATAGATAGCCAAGTTATCATGTATCCAAATGGAAAGACTATTAGTGATGCAGTAGTGATTGTGGAACAAGAAGGAGGTCTATACAAATTGAAGGGCCATCTATAACAAGCGTTGGTCCATGACACAGTAGAGCCAAATGAACTTTGACATAGAAGGATTGCACATGTGCATTACAGAGCACTACCACTTGCAAGAAAAACTGTTGAAGGTCTTCCAGAAATTCAAGCAAAACATGACAGGGTATGCAAAGTATGTGCGAAAGGAAAGAACACAAAGAAGACATTTCCAAGTAGCGAGAGCAAGGAAAAAGGAATCTTGGAAATCATCCACTCCGATGTATGCGGTCCAATGTCATCAAGTTCATTAAGCGGGTATGCATACTATGTTTCTTTTATTGATGAATTTTCTAGGAAGACATGGATATACTTCATGAAGAACAAAGATGAAGTTTTTAGCAAGTTCAAGGAATTGACATCCTTGATCGAGAACCACACTAAAAAGAGGATCAAGACCTTTCGATCAGATAATGGTGGAGAATTCACATCAAATGAATTCAAAGAGTTATGCAAAGACTCAAGGATTAAGAGGGAGTTATCCACTCCATATAATCCACAACAGAATGGGGTTGCAGAAAGAAAGAATAGAACTATCATGGAAGCTGCAAGAGCAATGCTTCATGATCAAGATCTTCCCATGCATCTATGGGCAGAAGTTGCTAGAGCAATGGTGTATGTACAAAACCGTACTCCACACAGAGTACTCAAGAACAAGACACCTGAAGAAGTCTTTTCTAGCAAGAAACCAGAATTCAGCCATCTCAGAATATTCGACTGTCCAGTATACATACACGTTCTGAAAGAAAAGAGGACAAAGTTAGATCCTTCAGGAAAGAAGGGTATATTTGTGGGATACTCTGAAATCTCGAAGGCTTACAGAATATACTTCCCAGGATTCAAGAAGATCGACATCAGCAGGGATGTAAGATTTGATGAAGACTCAGCCTACAACAAATCCAGAAAGAAACATGCTGAATTTCCTGAAGAATCGGAAGCACCCATAATTCATGACACAACCATGAACGAAGAAAATAAAGAAGAAGATCGAGAATTTGAAGAACCTCAAGAACCTATAGATCCACCTCATGATAAGAATCCTCATAAGAGGAAAGCTGCTTGGGTATGAGAAGCTATCCAAGGTGCGGAAAGATATGGGGCTCCAGAAGAGAATCACAGACAAAGAAAGAGGACCAGGTCCTGCTTCGGATATGTACCATTATTATGTGATTTCATCGATAAAGAACCTTCCAATTATGAAGAAGTGGAGGAAAGGAAAGAATGGAAGGATTCTATGATCAAAGAGTATCAATCGATCATGAAGAATGATGTTTGGGATGTTGTCCGAAGACCAGAAGGGAAGTCGGTTGTAACTTCCAAATGGATCTACAAGATCAATCATGCTGCAGATGGTAGCATAGAAAAATATAAGGAAAGATTTGTCGCTCGTGGATTCTCCCAGAAAGAAGGAATAGATTATGAAGAAAATTTTGCACCTGTATCCAAATACAATTTCATCAGATCAGTACTTGCTCTGGCTGTAGTGATGAAATGGAAGATACACCAGATGGATGTCAAGACTGCTTTCTTGAATGGTGTAAGAGGAAGTGTATGTGGAGCAACCACTCGGTTTTGAGACACATGATAGGGAGTCTCATGTGTGTAGATTGAAGAAAGCCCTATATGGTTTGAAACAGACACACAGGACATGGTACGGTAGAATTGACAGCTTTCTATCTAGTTTGGGCTTTACCAAGAGTAAAGCATATTCCAACCTTTACTACAAGGTTCAATATGGCAACCTAGTGATGCTCCTACTGTATGTAGATGATCTGTTTGTAACAAATATGGATGGGTTGATTGCTAATACGAAGAGGAAGCTTGCTACCGAGTTCAAAATGAAGGTCATGGGTATGATGCATTATTTTCTAGACATGGAGGTGTGGCAGAATGCAGATGGAATTTCCCTGGGACAAGGGAAATATACGGTAGAGATCCTGAAGAGATTCGGGATGATGGACTGCAAGGCCATGACCACACCTATGGCGTCGAACCTGAATCTATTGAGTGATGCTTCATCATAAGCGGTTGATGCTACGATGTATCATCAGATGATTAGGTCCTTGATGTAACTAATGAACACGAGACCAAATATTTTCTTTGCTGTGAACACCTTGAGCCAATTCTTGACAGATCTAAGACATGTTCACTTGATTGCTGCAACGCATATTCTGAGGTACTTGAGGGGTATAGTTGATTATGGGCTCAAGTATGATGCGAATCAGAAGATTAACCTAGAGGGTTATGTTGATTCAGTTTGGGTTTGCAATCCCATCGATAGGAAGAGCACTTTAGGGTGTTGCTTCAGTATGGGATCAAGTGTGATCTCTTGGTTTAGTAGGAAGCAATCCTGTGTGGCACTGAGTACAGCTGAAGCAGAGCATGTCGTAGCTTCTTCAACTAGTTGTGAGGCAGTATGGGTGAGGAAGTTACTGTCTTACTTATTTGATGTCTAGTTGGATGCTACTTGTATATATTGTGACAACCAGAGTTGTGTGAAGTAGTTGGAGAACCCGGTGTTCCATGACAAGTCAAAGCATATTGAGATCAAGTATCACTATATCCAGGATATGGTGTAGAGAGGAGCAGTGAAGCTCCAGTATGTTGCGATGGACGAACAGATAGCTAATGTGTTGAAAAAGCCATTAGCCATAGTGAAGTTTGAGTACTTCAGCGAGAAGCTTGGTGTTCTCCAGATTGAGGTTCCTTCCAAGGGGAAGTGATGAGTTCGTGAGCCATTCTGACATGGTGAGAGGATTGGTTCCTTCCATGGTCAGATGTAAGGGCTAAGCCATTCTGTCATGGTGAGAGGATTGGTTCCTTCCATGTTAGATATGAGTGCTGAGCCATTCTGATATGATTGTAGAATTGGTTCTGTGACATGATCAGATATAAGGGCTATTGCCATTCTCTGAATGGAGGTTCCTGGTCAGTTACCAGGAATACTCAGTCTAGGACTGAGGGCCATTCTGATATGACTGTGAGATGTATTCTTACATGATCAAATGTGAGTGCATGGCCATTCTGATGTGATTGAGGGATGTGTTCCCACTTGATCAGATATAAGGGCTGTTGCCATTCTTTAAATGGAGGTACCTGGTTAGTTACCAGGAAATCTCAGTATGGGACTGAGGGCCATTCTGATATGACTGTGGGATGTGTTCTCACATGATCAGATATGAGTGCATGTCCATTCTGATGTGATTGAGGGATGTGTTCCCACTTGACTATATATAAGGGTTGTTTCCATTCTTTGAATGGAGGTGCCTGGTCAGTTACTAGGAAAGCTTAGTCTGGGACTGAGGGCCATTCTGATATGACTGTGGGATGTGTTCTCACATGATCAGATATGAGTGCATGTCCATTCTGATGTGATTGAGGGATGTGTTCCCACTTGATCAGATATAAGGGTTGTTTCCATTCTCTAGGATATTGGAGCCACCTGGTCAGTTACCAGGAACCCTCAATCTGGGATTGAGTGCCCTTTTGACATGGTGAGAGGATTAAGTTCCTTCCATGGTCAGATGTAAGTGTTGTGGCCTTTCACAGATGGTAGTAGGTGTGTCCTACCATGCTGGTGATTGTAAGTGCTGTGCCTTTTCACAGATGGTAGTAGGTGTGTCCTACCATGTTGGTGATTGTAAGTGCTGAGCCTTTCCACAAATGATAGTAGGTGTGTCCTATCATGCTGGTGGATGTGAGTGATGTGCCTTTTCATAGATGATAGTAGGTGTGTCCTATCATGCTGGTGAATGTAAGTGCTGGGCCTTTCTGACAGGGTTGTAGGATGTGTTCCCGCATGGTCAGATGTGAGTGTTGGGTGTGCCTTTCTGACATGGTGTTGGATGTGTTCCTCTCATGGTCAGATGTAAGTGCTGGGTGAGACATTTTGACTTAGGGTCAGATATAAGCACTGAAGAAGACCTACATGGTGGCTAGGCCTACAACCAACATGAAAAAGGGCAGGCTCTGTAGAACTTCCTGTGACGAGAAGAATCATGAGATAGCACCCATGATGATCCAGTAATGATGATCCAGCAGTGATGATCCAGATCGAGTGATGATCTAGATCTAGTGATGATGTTCCAGTGATGATCCAGATCCAGTGATGATGTTCCAAGTGATGATCCAGATCCAGTGATGATCCAGATCCAAAGATGAAGATAACTTGAATATGAAGATGACTTGAAGATGAATATGACTTGAAGATGACGAGGACTAGAGGATGATCCAGATGATACAAAGAAGAAGACTTGTGCTGATAAATTGTGTCGAGAGAATACCTTCCTAGTTAAGAGGGAGTGTTAATGTAATTGTAACTTTGGAATGTATTCATTTGTATTTCTTATGTATTGTACCCTGATGTTTATTTCAGGATGTGTCTGTAATGTATTTGAGTCATGTCATGCCCTGATGTTCCTATCAGGAGGTTCTATAATGTAAACAAGTCATGTTAAGTCATTGTGGGTAACCCTCCTATTGATTAAGGGTTAAAGTCCCATAGTTCCGGGGCACTAGGGTTATTAGAATCTCCTAGAGAAGTCCACCCTAGTAGGTTATTATCAAGTCATGAATTAGTATAAATAGAGAGTGAGCCTCTCTATTTATCACACACTCACTCACACTTAGTTGTAGCGCATAGCTAAGGAAGAAGAAGATACTGGGGCTAGGAAGAAAGAGGCTACTGCTGTCAGGAGATCATCTTACTGTTTTGGGTTCTTACTTTGGTGTTGATTCTATCTCTGAGGAATTTGTGGGGTTTTCTCCATTTATGGTTTCCCCGAGGAAAAACACTGTGTTCATTGTCTCTTGTGTTTAATTGTTGTGCTTGCTATTCTCTTAGTTAAAGATCCTAATATAATGCTAGCTTAATGTTAAAAATATAACATTGTACGCAGGTTTTGGATAATGCTTTTCATTCAATGAAAAATAGGCATTTAAACCTCGAAAGTCCATTAACCAGAAGTAACCCTAGTTACAGGTCGTAAGTATTTTTTTATCAACTATAAAACCTAGTTTTAAACTGTGCAAAACTTTCTATTAAGTAGGTCGTAACCCTTTTATCTTTCACCATTTGTAAAATCTTTTATGGATTAACCCAAAATCCTTTAATAATCAATATATAAAATTATAAAAAGATTTTCCAAAACTATGATACAAATAAAATATCACAAGTACCCATCATAACCTACGCATGCCAAAAGTATCGAAATATCTTGTTCTTACAGAGAAAAATATACTAAACATCGAATTTAAGAGTGTAGTGGCCTTACGACCCTAAAATTATTTCTAAACTAGAACTTACAATAAAGAAAACCTAAACAAAATTTTCACAAAGTGCTCAATTATCAATTTTCAAGTACAGAGTATTAAATAGGAACGATACTCAACAGTTAAATTCTTTTGCAAGATAATGTTAAACTATTTAATCCATAGAAACAGAGTAAATAGAATAGCAAGTATTTCACCAAGAATAACCATCACTGGACATAGCCGAGGGTTCGAAACAAACACCATTACAACATCTTATTTTAAACTAAAAATGTTTGACATATCTTCCCATGCAGGATAACAGCCAGCTACATTTGTTTTACATATTGCAAGCTTTAAACACAATGGGAAATACCTAAAGCCTCCAAATAAAAACTCTGCTAATCATAGGCATTTACCCCAAAAATGTTGGATTAAGCAAAAGCCTCAACTTCTTTCAACCAAAAGGTGAGCTACATTGCCAGAGAATGTTCCAAGCTTTATCCACTGTCAAGATCATCAAGGTTAAGGTTGAATGTCTTACCAGGACCCTCAAGCACGACTTCAAATACCAACATCCAACCCACACTTGCTTGTGTACAACTCCCTACCATTCAACAAAGGAAAAGGAAGGTTAAAAACTTGAATAGCATAGGTATTACAATACTGGAGTAAACACCAAGAAGATGCACTATGTGTCTTTACTCAACGTAGATTTTAAAGCCTTGAAACTCGTAAAATTGGTTACAACAAAGGCAATGACCATGGCTGAAAACACATGAACAATTTTAAGTACCAAGATGAAGTACGAGAAGAAGATGGAGATCGAGACAACAAGGAACTCATAGCTCTCGGCTCTTCTCACTACAAAATATGTCGAAGCGGCTAAAAAACCCTTGCCTTTTTGAAAGGGTAAACCCTTGTACGTTACATAGATAGCAAGCACTTTGCACATGGGTGCTAGTATGGTGGTTTTCCACATGGATCTTCTTACTAGCATACATTTTCTCTATAGTGTTTGTTGTAAACACTTATGTTTCAAAACATAGGGTAAGCGATAACAAGGTTTAGGAATAGATATCGTAAACTATATTTCTTTTATAAATTTTGTAAATGTTAGATCAAGAACTTAGGGACTTGTTTTAGTTTGTTGTCAAATCCTTAGAACTGGTTAGGGTCCCTTGATTTCATACCTAGGGATCTTGTTTTTCCAAGGCACGAGATTAAGTTCTTCATCAAATACTTGCATAAAAACCTTAAAAGTTATGCATTAGCCGAAGGGATAAGTAAAACCTTGCCACCTCTTAATCAGGTCCCTAATCTAGAACATTAAGTAAAGTATTAATACATTAAGTTGTCAGCAACATTTTTTTCTTGTGCAACACCAACTTTTGTACGAAGAAAAATACATGTCATGGTAAATAACATCTTTTGGAAAAACTGAAAGCAAATGAGATAAACAAGGTTACTTATAAAGCAGTAGTTTTATATTAAAACCATATGAATCTATAGTACAATAAACATTACTAAATTACTAAGTCCTAAGTGTTTAGTAGATGAACCATTGTTGGCCTCTAGAGACCTTATATGCTAAAAAAATTATGGATTTGTTTTGTTGATGTTACATGTGGTATCAGAGCGAGTTTCCAAACACTAGGCCTGAATATTGGCTCAACTCACTTACAAAACAGGAAAACAAAAATATTGATTACGTTTTAAAATTACATCTGTACATAAATATAAATTTGCATTTTGTAAGAAATGGAAGGAGTAGAAGCATTGGCAGAAGATGGATCCATCATAATATTCCATATAACATATATGTAGAATTAAATAACCAACCATCTGAAGTAATTCAAACTATAAAAGATTTAAGAGATGAATTACAAACTGTAAAGGAAGATAATGAAAGAATCTTAAGAGCGTAGGAGGAACTAAATCATATATTTCTAGATTAAATACACAACAAAGGCAAGGATAAAATAAAGGAACATGAAACTAAATATGGAATAGTATCATACAAACGTAAAGGTAAGAAATTAAATTTTTTTGATAATGAAAGTAAATCTTCTTCAGGAATTAAAGTAAGGTCACACAAAGAAAAATATAAATACTCTAGTGAAAGTAGTGATAGCGACAGTGATCGTAGAAAGAGGAAATATAA
This sequence comes from Pseudotsuga menziesii, assembly GCA_001517045.1. Classification (NCBI taxonomy): domain Eukaryota; kingdom Viridiplantae; phylum Streptophyta; class Pinopsida; order Pinales; family Pinaceae; genus Pseudotsuga; species Pseudotsuga menziesii. The sequence continues at coordinate 32,337 of LPNX011136310.1, read as the reverse complement.
ACCCTATGAAGAAATATCAGGATAATTTAAAAAGATAAAACCTCCTATGTTCAATGGAGAAGTGGAAAAGGGTGAAGAAGCCGAGGCATGGATATCAGGTATGAAAAAGTACTTTCAAATTTATAACTACTCAGATAGACTGAAAGCTCGGATGACTATATATAACCTAACCGGAAAGGATGGCATTTGATGGAAGGATATAAAAAGAGTAAAACCCTTGAAAGAAAAATATGTAACCTGGAGAATCTTGAAGAAATACTTCAAAAGGAAATTCTTATCTGAACAGTATTATGTAAGCGGTAAAGAGTTTTATGAACTTAGACAAGGCTCAATGTCTATGAAAGAATTAAGTAGTAAAATTTTAAGTTTATTACGATATGCACCCTATATAATTGAAGAAAAACCTAAGATACACAATGGTTTCTTAGTTGTTTCCCTACGAGTTTCAAGCACATAAATTTGTATCTTAGGCTAATCCCCCATCCAGTTCAGGTCATCCCTTGGGGGTACAACCTGTAACCATTCAATCTTCTATAGGTTATGGTTATCAAACACTTGTAGGAAATATTGATTGTCCATCCAATCCTATAGGAATACCTTATGCTGGAATTCCATACCCTAGTAATACTTTCACACCATGGGGGCAACTTAACTCGTCTTATATGCCAGCTATGAGGGGGATACCCATACATACTACGGGAGGTGCTAGAGGACTGCCTCATGGTGGTCCTCCCCCTGGGGGGCCTAATGGTCTTGAAGGGCCTAGTGGCTTTCCTCCTTATGGTCCTAATGGTCTTGGTGGTCCTGGGGGGCCTAGTGGCTTTCCCTCTAATGGCCCTGGAGGGTCTGGTGGCCCTCCTCCTAGGGGTTTTAGAGGCTCTGGAATTTTACCTCCTAGTGGCCCTGGAGGGTCTGGTGGTCCACCTCCTAGTGGTCCCAATGGTCCTGGTGGTCTCGGAGGTCCCAGCGGTCCTCCCCTCGAAGGCCCTGGTGGTCCTGACGGTCCTGATCCTGGAAATCAACCCGTTGTAGGCGAATTTTCTGTTAGCTATTCCTCACAACAACCTATCTATCAGTCCACTTATAGTCCTACTGGTAATTATATGCCATATCAATATTACCAGTACATGCAATCTAACCAACAGTTACCTTTCCTAGCAACTTTGGACTTGCCTGAATTGTCCAAGTTGATTAATGAACCCATTCGACACAATCCCTCGTGGCCTCCCATTCTGGTAAAGTTACCATCGGACATCCCGAAGTTCGATGGGAAGCAGGGAGACAATCCAAAAAACCATGTCATGACATTCCATTTGTGGTGTTCTTCAAACTCCCTCATGGATGATTCAGTTCGGTTACGACTCTTTCAGCGAACTTTGACTGGTACAGCCGCGAAGTGGTACATTGAACTCCCACAACATTCGTTTATGGATTTTGGCTCGTTGGAAATTGTGTTTCTTACACACTTTCAGCTCCCTATCCGTTATGAAATGAGTACTGATCTCTTAACCTCTCTGTGACAGAACACCTCCACCCACATATCCGATCATATCCATGAGTGGAGGAGGAGAAGGCTTATTAAGGCCCCTATTCTGGATCAGTTATTAGTTGATTGGTTTACCAAATCTTTGTTGCCTCCAATTGCCTGAGATGTGGCTATGGGTGGTTCCGTTACTAAAGAGCAGGCTATTAGTCGAGCCCAGTATCTAGACTTGGTATATTCCCAGTCTGGAACTCTTTATGACTTGATTCCTCAAGCTCCTCGCCCAAGCACCGATCCCTCCAAGCCACCAGTAAAAGTACATGTTGATGGGATTGTTGGTTCAATCCAGTCCGCGTTAGCAACCAAACCTGCCAAGCAACTCCAGACTGCCACCCGTACTCCTTCGACTCCTAAGGTTTTCGCCGAGGTCAATTCTATTCAAAGTACACAAACCTCGGGAAATAATAAAAAGAAAGGTAAAAGTAATAATAAAAAACTCGAAAACCAATAGGAGAATCCAAGACCAACCAACAATGATAATGATAAAGGGAAGAGAAAAGAAAAATATCCATGTCTGCTATGAGGAGGTGACCATTTTACAAAAGAGTGTCCCCATCGGGACGAAATCTCCTAGTTTTTGAAGTCAAATCCTACACCTGCAATACTCATCGATCCTTTTCACTCTCAACAACAACTGATAGACCACATGTCTAATTAGGGTAACTCTAGTTCATCAGAGGAAATTCATATGATGTCCTCGGATACCATTAATCTACAAACTCGAAGTCAGAATTATGACAAACCCGTAGACAAGAAACAAGACCATTCTTCTTCAGGGAAAGCTCCCTCTACTAGTTCTCCAGAATCCTTGTCTACTGTTCCCCTATCCATCGAGAATCCTACTCTCGACATGATTTTGCGCCCACCCAAGCGTACTCTTCAGAAGGCTGTATTTAAACCTAATGCCCGAGCTGCTCAATTTTATAATGTAGTTGAAGATCTCGCTTAGGCACCTTGTGCAATGTCTACCTTAGAAGTACTCCAAAGTTGTCCTACACAGTGCAAAAACTTGTTAATGGCATTAGGAGCTTTAGACCCGGATAATACTAATTTGATTCACTTCAATATTGAGAACTATAAGTCTAGGTTACCTCGTAAACTTGCTTTTTAGATCATTATGAAAGTAGTGGGAAATAAATTTTTTAGAACAGTACTAGATGAAGGAGCTTCAACCTCGGTGTTGTCTCTGGCTTGTTGGAAAGATCTCGACTCTTCTGAGATTGTAACATCACCTACAACTATTAAAGCCTTTGATGGACAAGGTTTCCAGCCCCATGGTCTCATATCAGCTCTCGTAGTCGACCTCGGGGGAAAATTATTTCTATTCAAGTAGAAGTGGTAGATGCCCCGTTAGATTACAACCTCCTTCTAGGAATAAATTGGTTTTATGCCATGACTGCTGTCGCTTTGACAGTATTCCAAATAGTCCAATTCTCACATCTAGGGAGAATTGTTACTATTGACCAGCTTGATTTCTGTACACTGGATGTTACTGCCTCTACGGCTAATAAAATCCCCATGTTAGGCCATTTCCCTCCTCCTTACCAGCCGATTGGGGTAGGCATGTTGAAGGATTCATCCCTTATGGGGATTTTTCCATCCACTCCTCCTAACACAGATTCCGTGACAGTCCATATGATTGCCTCATTTGATTGTGAGCCTAAGGGAAAACAAGTTGTTGATTCCACCATGTTGAGTTCACACGAAGCATTGTATGACACCATTCAAACCCTTTTCGATGATCACACTAATGGACTTCATCTAGTTCCTTTGGATCCTTACCATTTACCTTACTGGTTAGAACCATCTCTTCCTGTTCTGGATTATCTCTCTGAGACTTTTCCTTTTGACGAGTCCATTATGGAGATCATGAATACAGATGAGTCCATTTGGGAGGATCACCATCATAGATCCATGTTCCTCCTCAACACCAGTTCGGTTAACCATGATTATACATCTTTGTTTCCTACTGATATTGTCAATGTACCCCAAAGTCCCATATTGTTGCAAGACACAAATTCTGAACAAAACCTCTGCAACATTACTCAGACGAATCCAGTTGACATATCAGCCAAGCCTGGTACCATTGAGCATGTTCATGTTGGGCATAACTGCTTTGCAGATGGATCTGAAGCATACAGGACACTTTTCAAGGAATTCTGTGATATTTTTGCCTGGTCCTATGAACAGATGCCGAGGATTGACCCGTCCATTGTGGTCCATGAGATTAAAACCTATCCCATGACCAAGCCTGTTAGGAAAAAACTAATGCAAGTCCATCCACGGAAGGCCACATCGATTAAAGTTGAAATTGAGAAATTTCTCAAAGCTGGGTTTATTTATCCAGTACCCCTGACAGAATGGGTATCGAACGTTGTCCCTGTCAATAAAAAGTAGGGCACTATTAGATTCTGTATCGACTTTAGGAATCTGAATAAATCTTGTCCCAAGGACAACTTTCCCACTCTACACATTGATCAGATTATTGACAACTGTGTTGGAAGTGTCATATTCTCTTTTATGGATGGCTTCTCTGGCTATAATCAGATTGAGATATTACCCACCGATCAGCACAAGACGACATTCATTTTCCCATGGGGAACCTTTGCATATAAGAAGTTACCTTTTGGCTTGAAAAATGCTAGAACCACATTCCAGCGTGTGATGTCCTATGTGTTTCATGATATTAAACATATTGTGGAACCGTACCTTGAAAACCTCCCTACTCATTCACAGCGACAGGAGGACCACCCTCGCCATCTTAGAGACATATTCCTAAGATGTCGTAATTATAATATACGGCTCAATCCTCATAAATGTGTTTTTTGCGTTGAGACGGGACGTCTGCTGGGTTTTGTGGTCTCGAAGGATGGCATTCGGATTGACCCTTTGAAAATTGCTGCCATTTTGGCTCTACCAGCCCCGACTAATCTCCTTGAACTCCAAAGTTTGTAAGGGAAGGAAAACTTCCTCCACCGTTTCGTATGCAATTTCGCAGAGAAAATGCACAGTTATATGCATCTCCTTAAAAGGACACTCTGTTCTTTTGGTATGAACAAGCCCAAAGCACCTTTGATAATCTCAAACATGCTCTGACTCATTCACCCGTGATACAACCCCCAGATTATTCAAAGGACTTTCTCAAACATTGCCTCCGCTACTACCATCGCTATGGTTTTGGTGCAGGAAAATCCCAATGGTCAGGAGCACGTGATTTACTATGCGAGTAAGAATCTTATGGATTTCGAAACCCGATATTCACGTGTGGAGAAGTTAGCATTGGCCACGATCATTGTTGTACAAAAATGTCGTCACTACATTTTGCTCTGCACAACCACGGTATTGGCAGACCAGAACCCTATGTATTACATCCTGAATCGTCAGGTACTCAGGGGCAAGTACTCCCGATGGATAGTCATACTACAGAAGTTTGATCTGGAATTTGCCAAAGCCACATCAAAGAAATCCTGGGTCTTTGTCGAGCTCATGTGTGATCTTCCTTGTGCTGTAACGAAATCTAAGCCCAGTGATTCATTTCTCGATGAATTTATGTTCATGATCAGTAATACCGATCCTTGGTATGGATATTTGCTTATTTATCTCCAAACACAACGATTTCAGCCGCATTTATCCCGTGACGATCGCCGCCGTATCCGTCACCACGTGAAATACTACCTCATTCTGAATGGTACCGCATTTATCCCATGACACTTCCACAGAGGAAGAAATATTTTTGTACTTGAATAACCTTGACGAGACTCGGAGAGATGCTGCCTTGGCTAATGAGGCACATAACAAATGCGTCAAGGCACAGTATGATAAATCCGTCCAACCTCGTTCCTTTAATGAGGGTGACCTAGTTTTGACTTATGACCAGAGATATGACAAACTAGGGAAGGGTAAGTTCAAGTCCATGTGGTACGGTCCTTTCATTGTTTCTAAGGTTTTAGAGAAAGGGGCCTATGAGCTCGTTGACTACGATGGAATCCCTTTGGGACAACCTCACAATGGGTTGTACCTGAAAAGGTACTATGCCTAGGTCTTTCTTGGATGGTGTCTTGTATATATGTATATTGCTTGACTTTCAGTGTGCTTTTATTATTTTCAATATGGTTTTGATTTTAGTGTCCGCATCTATTTATACCATGTTTTGGTCATGTAGAAGTCTTTCTATGGCTTTGCTGATGGTGCTTGACACCACACCTTGAATCTTGCCTCAGTTGCTTGGGTCCTTTATTCCTCGGCTGAATATTTGGTCAGTTCAAGAGTGGTTTGTATTGGTCCCGCTACCAATAACATCGTCGAGTATCGAGCAGTCATAGGTCTTCTGACTGAAGCTGTCTCCCATAATGTTCATAATCTGGTAGTCTTGATGGACTCACAGCTCGTGGTTTGTCATTTAAACTATGTTTATACCATTAGAAATCCTATGCTTCTTCGCCTCTTCCGAAGG